>OX596267.1:4683970-4719258 GCA_951394255.1 Polyploca ridens
ACGACAAAATTATGGAAAAAAAAAAGGTTCTTTTTTTTGCACGGATGTGCTCTATTTGTAATTCTGATCCGAGGGAAAAAAAATAGCCAAGTAATTCAAAATCACCCGGTATACACGTCCATACTAAAAACCTAACGCATTACCGTTTAGTAAAACATAATAATGACAAAAATCGTGACAATAAAAAGAAAATTAGAGGAAGTAAAGAGCCAACTAGAATTAGTTACAAATTACACAACACGACATGTCGCCAATGGCGTACTCTTGTTTATCCCTGAACTACAGAGGATATAGGTCATGGTAATAACGACACTGTTGCTGATTCTGTTGTTTACAAACTAAACTAATTTAGTCTTACTACATCTCTTTCTAACAAAGAACATAAGAAAAAGATATAAAAAGATAAGGATAGAAAATTTTTAAGGCGATGATAGCTCAGTGGTTGTGACGTCGGATACCGAGGCGAAGGTCCCGGGTTCGAATCCTACAATGAGCTTGAGCTTTCGGTGAAGGTAAACATCGTGAGGAAACCATAGCACGGTGGTAGGGTACTTTGTAGTACCCGCCTGGCTGGCTACCACCCTTAAGTTGAAAATCTGTCGCCAAGCACCTTTCGGTGTGTTCCGATAGCTGCACTTGAGAGCCAGTTCCTTCTAGGCTTTGTGTGCTTACCACCTTCGGCTACATCATCACTTACCATGGTGAGATTGCGGTCAAACACAGGCCTATAAACAGTAAAAAAAAAAAAAAAAAAAATTATAACAAAATCAGTCCAATAGCTTGTTAAGAGGAAATGCTGGTGGCGTTTATTCCATACAAACGTAATCCTCAGTTTCCTCTCTGGATAATGACACTAAAGCAATGATTATTTTACCATGTAATCTGCGGGTACCACTGTATGTCCCTCGATTTTGTTTTTCTCCATAAATTAATTTTTATAAGAATTAGGAGCCTTCTAAAATCACAAAAACTTACCATTTTTAACGCCCTTATCAGACGTCCAGCGAACAAATTTGGCGAATATAAAAAAACAAAGGAAACCCGACAGACATATCCAAAGCCCTTCTTATTATGATTCTTGTTTTATTTTAAATCGATCCAATTTTGGTGGAGAAAACCGGGGATTACGAAATAGCGATTTCGTCTAATTTAAGTAGGTATAATCGGTAAAGCTGTAGTTATCTCTATCGCCCTCGGGCGGGATACCTCGGGCACAGCGCGACAGCAATAGACATGTTAAAAACCTATTTTTCAAATTTCTTGCAGCCATCCTTTCCTCTTAACAACGTGAATTTAGTCGCCATTAAAATTGGTCACGTTTTACCCGTAAATGAAAACTAAGTACACTCAGCTTAAATATTTACTTTACAAAATTAAGCAATCACCGGAGTGGACTGTATCCAGATAGACGACTGCCTAGAGGTATTTCGACTCGAGCGTTTTCCGTGTTTCGAAAGTTACATAAAGCCTTTGGTTCCAGCTATCACTTAAGTGGGAGCGGCTTCCTAGGCAGCTTGAAAACTCCAACAGTAGGTTGACCACTAGCCTACCTCCACCGATCCGCAGTGAGCACGCGTGGTGGAGTATCTGCCTATTCCCTTTCATCCTCATGTGTGAAAGGCGACCCGTGTTTATTAGTGAGACATTATGGCCTGATGATGATGATGAAATATTTAATATCCTTTTTCAATGGTTTTGTAAGGATGATGTAATGTGATTAAAATTATTGCGATTTGCTAACAGAATCAACCGATAAGTATACACGATCAGATTTGTGTTTGATCACCATCTCACCATGATCAGTGATGATGAAGCCGAAAGTAATTCAAAATAGAAGAGAAATATATTCCTAAGCAGGAGCACACACTAGATGCTCAGTAAACGTACCTACTGATAATAATTTCTTACTCAAAATAAAATCTTCCGTTGAAAAGATTGAAAAGATAAGACAGCAATTACACAAAAAGTTTCATTTCTTATATTTTATAAGCAACAAAAAATAAAAATTCAATATAGCTGGCAGGGAAAACGAGAAACGAAATATGATAACGAAATTAGCTCATGAAAATAGAAACCCAAAACATAATAAGCGATTCAGTTTTGGCAATGGCACAGCTTTTTTTATTCGTCAAAGTAAACCATCTATTTCCATAAAAAAAAACATCAAACGTACATTTTCTAGATGAGGCAGATGGCTATATAAAATTACACTTTAACCTATATTAGAGAAAAGGATAGCATTATGTTTAGTAAAACTAGTTCGACTTTTCAATATTCGAGTTTTATTTTGTTTGAAAGATCAATATAGAATTTATGAAGACTATAGGTTTTGTTAGAAGCTAATATTGGATTGAAATAAGGGAAGACAATTTCATGTGGGATTCAAATTCAATTGTTTATTCATTATAGGCACTTACGAACGTTACAATTGATTTTACCACCGATTCGTAACTGAGAAGACTCCCGGCAAGAAACTCGCGAAAATTGTTTTACTAGCAACATAACCCTGTAGTTTTAAAATGGTAACACAGTTATTTAAAAAAGGATTAATTTCAAGATATATTAATTTGAAAAAATTCGAAACATTGATTGAATAACTCTATAATCTATGCCAGAAACAAGCTAATAAACTAGCAAAAAACGGAAATATTTAATTAATTCACTCAAAGATCAGTACATCAATTAAACCTGCTAATCTCGTAACGTAAAAGAAAATTAGAACATGATAACAAATTCATCTTTGTACTAAGTTTGTAAACTTAATAATGTGAACAAATATTCCGTTGGGACTGAGGAACGACCGAGGGCGGATGCTGATAATAATGCTGCTGTAATTGTTAGCGTAGACGACAATTTGAATAATTTTTCTGAAGCTATTACAGCTTATTATTCTCTGGTCATCTATACGTGAACAGAAATCGTAGGAACCCTTTTGAGGCACATTGTGCGGACGGAGGATTATGGGATATGGAATGGAGTGCAGAAAACTTTTACGGTCGAATTTTGACCACTCTTTGAACCACAAGTATTAATAATTTGGCTATATAGATTCTAGTTTATTGAAACGCAGCGAGCTAAACTTCCTTCGTAGTTAAATGGCAAATATTCTGTTTTACGTAAGCACATACAGATCTAGGTAATCTGCGGGATTTAACTAAGCTTGAACGGAATTCAAACGAGAATTCGATAACGCGAGGTCAAGTATTTATGGGTGATACTAAAAAACCTAGCTAACAACTGCTGTGGAACACATATAGCAGCTTGATAATTTTGAAGTTAAGGGTGGTAATCAGGTAACTACACCGTGCGAAAGTTATTATATAGGCCTATATTTTGATGACAATCTCACCATGGTGATGACGTGGCTGAAGATGGTAACACAAAGTCTAGAAAGGGAACTGGCTCTCAAGTGCAGCTATTGGAACACACCGGTAGGTGCTTGGCGAAAGATTTTCATCTTGAGGTAGCCAAGCATGAGGGTACTACAAATTACCCAATGATATCGTTTCCTCACGATGTGGTCCTTCGCCAAAAATTCAAGCTCACGATTCAAACCAGCAACCTTTCTTCCAGGATCCGACGTCACTACCACCGCTCTCTTACTCTCAAGCTATCAAAATAACAGAACTCACTCGATCAGCGACTCCTCCAGGTAACACGCTCTTGACCACCACGCCAGAGGACCTGCCTCCGACGATGCCGAACGCGAGGCCTGACCCATCGTTGACCAGTTCCACCACCTCCACTTGCGCGCATTCGCCGAATACCTGCTGTAGGAGAAGAGTTTATAAATATTTTGGGGTCCGACTTATAAGACCAGGCATTTTGGCTGTGCCTATGATTCGGAAAACATGAAATGATTTTAAATTAAATACGTCAGACTCTAAACCACAGTTCAGAAGAATGCTTCTGCTGAGATGAACAGGCAAATCTAAATCTTTGATCGAAGATTCAGATCAAATTAATCAGCCTCGTCATAACTTCTTCCGAGGTTAGTCGATTCCCAAACGTAAGGACAAATACCAGTCTCTCAAGCGAAATGTTCATGTTCAGGTCTTTTGGACTCAGTTTAGTGAATATATCGGCATGTAAGTACATAATAAAATTCAATAATGTACTCAAAGCTCCTGTAAATAACTCTCATATTTGACGTAGTAATTTCATCTGAAGAATTGATTTAGCGCAAATGAAATTCGCGTATCACTTTCCTCGCAATTGGATGACGTAATAAAATTCGACTGGTTTATTTTTGGACTTGGTTATTGGAGTGATAATTTAGTTTTTTCATAATTCTGTTTATAAATTAGTGAACGCATGCGTCAGTTTGCTCGCTCAGTATGAGAAACTAGCTTTCCGGGGCAAGTATACGGACCGCCTGGTGCTGGTGGTAAGCGGTTTTCGTAGACCTATGGACGCTTCCAACACACGGGGCATCACTCACGCGTTACAAATTCAAAACGTTCGCGGGTAAAACCACGGGGATATAAAATACCTTCCTATATTATACATCCGATTGTGATGAAACTTTTGATGTTCAATCGGGGAAAGTATTTGACACAGAAAATGATAAGATTTTGTTAAATATTTCATTTTTAATACAATCTTTTTTTGGTGACTGTACTTTTTGTTGACTGTACGTGCATTGTCTTCCAATATACTAATGTATAAAAATATCAAGTCAATCCGACCACTGGAAGTGGGTGAAATTACATGCAAGATTTGACCGAACATAAATACATTGCAAGTTAATAAAAAGCTTGTAAAAATGTGTTGCAAAGCACGCTGGGGATTAAGGATTAGATGAATGTAATTAAAAAAAATAATTAAGGTGCAGCCGGCGGCGGCTGTCACGCCCTAAGCTACAATCATGTTAATGACAAGCCCAATAACTAGTTATCGATTTGGAATTCCCGACACCTTTTTAAAGTCGATAAGCGTTTGCCTTCACTGTATATTTTTCTTTAGGAGAGATACATATTTTGGTAGTAACAGTGGTATTAGTATCGCATATACACAATTTCAAAAATATCATCAAACATTTGGTACTTTGGCACTTATTGATCATTTTATTATTCAAATAGACTTTTGCAGGCGCTTATGCGTTACATTTGCAGAAATATTCAGCAATAAACTCAGCACTATCTCTGTTCAACACAAGCTTAGATTCATAACCTAAGAGATAAAATGATAATTGAGCGACTGTATAGAGCATGTGCCGTGAGCAGGGGTGTGCGACCAGGGGCCCAATTCTCACTTCCCTCGAACTAGCCTTCGAATCGAACTTATGGTTCGAGTCCTATTCGACTGTAAAATTTCGAGGGGCGGAGTCAATTCGAACGGTCCCGACCAATCAACGCTCTAGCTGACTGGTTTCCCTTCTAAATATGCCGGCCTTGAAATTGCCAGAATAACGTAACGTTCGTAAAAGTTAGAATTCGTACTTTTTTCGATCGAGCGATCAGTTTCTATTGGGTGAGAATTGGGCCCCTGGCTTGAAACGAACTGCGCGTTCATAGTTTGGACGACTAAATAACATAATATAATGAATGCCAATTTCTCATTTTTTCTCGATACTTTTACCGAGAATAAATGACAAGAATAAAGATGTCCACTGCTGAACATAGGCCTCCCCCATTGATTTTCACTTCGAACGGTTTTGGGCCGCTTGCATCTAGCGGCGCTCAGCGACTCTGACCGGGTCGTCGCGTCGGTCCACCTTGTGAGGCCGTCCCACTCTGCGCTTTCCAGTACGTGGTCGCCACTCGAGAACCTTTCTTCCCCAGCGGTTATCGGCTCTTCGAGCTTTCGGCCTGCCAATTGCCACTTCAGCTTACTAACTCTTCGAGCTATTTCCGTCGTTTTCATTCTCCTACGAATGTCCTCATTTCGGACCCTGCCACATAGATAAATTCCGAGCATATCTCGTTCGCAAAATTAGACTCCATCAATATTTAATTGGTAAGTGCCTAAAAATAACAAACGGGTAACAATAACAATAGTCAATAATAACTGTTTAATTAATCAATTAACTCTTACCATGATGCGCTGAATACGTCGCTCACTAGGAGGCCGCGCGCGAATTGTCGATCAGCTGACCTTCTCCGCCATCTTTGATCTTCATTGACAGTTCTCGCGGAAATTGCCGAGCGATTCCGACCGAGACACTTTCGGGTTGCAAAAAGCCACTGTATCACGCATTATTTTTTAATTCACTTTTCACTTAATTTTATGTTTATTTTAAGGTTTCGTTGCTCTGTTGAATTCTGAAACAAGGAAATTTAAATTAACTTATTTACTAGTTTTCGGATCCGGTTTGGGATGTTATGTTTTTTTCTGGGTAAAATGTATCTAACCTATTATCATATTCCAGGTTATGATCTACGTATGTACTAAAATTCATCACGAATGGTTTACAGATTTGCTCGGTGTATAAAAAAGGTCTATAATAGAGAAGCTATCATAAGCAAAGGCTAAGTTCCAATTTTTTTGGGTCAACTAATATTCTCTTTAGCGCCGAAACAATAATTAGTCGTCTAAGCAGACAGACAAAAACTCGTTACGCTATTAGAACGCTTTTAGGAGTATTTTTCTCGCAAACACCGTGTTTCAATTGAATGGAATATGTTCCATTCAATTGAATTAATAATTTAATTGAATTACTAGGTATGCCTAGTTGTGATGTGTAGCGTCTTCTCTATACGTAATAATAATAGCTCAATGATAAAGTACGTAAGTAAGGCGATGAAAGTTTGGAAAAACTGATCATAGTTGGGAACACGGAAGGAAAACGACTACGTGGTCGTTCACCAACTAGATGGTCCGATCAAGTAAAAGACTCATCGTCCTCCAAGTTTTACACGGTCGTAAGGGACGGGTTGGACAGAAGCCGGTGGAGGCAGATCATCCGCTCTAGAAGCAAACCCGATGCTGACCACGATCCTCCGACATGAGGGAACGACTACAGAGATATAGTACAAAAATAATCGACCGGATCGGAATCAAACCCACGACCTACGAGCCAGAATTCCAACGCTTTGACCATTGTGCTATCGCTTGTAAATATGCTGCAATGACATCACCGATCTTGCCATCTGCATGAAACGTGAAAACTCGGAAAAACGCATTTTCTCAGAGATGAGACCTAGCTCGATCGCTAGCTAAATAGCTAAATAGTTTTCGAGATCACATACATATATATACAAATATTGCTCGTTTAAGGCCAGGTCTAAGCTCAAATCTCAAAAATGGGATTTTTTGAGAGTCGAGTATGACGTAACGCAATGAAATACCTAACACAAAAAAATACTGTGGATAGAAGAGGGTTTCGAAAAAAATGTTAACCGAATAGAATATTAAAAAGTGCTTTGAATAAAAGTAAAAAAAATAAAAAATTCGTAAGTTACGTCTAAAAAAATCTTTCGCGTCGAAATTCTCCGTATTTTCAGCGATGACAACAATTTTATTTTTAAGAATATATAAGATACAGAATTATATTAGAATGTTAACCGGACACTTATTCAATTTTATGTGTATATTCTGTATAATCTAAAGAAAACCCGTAAATAACAGCAGTTAGGATACATAACTCTTATCTCTCCGCTACATTATTCAACAATCATCAAAGTCAAAGCAATTTATTCAATTTAGGCCCCAAAAGGGCACTTATGAAGGTCACATAAACTGAAGTTACCACCGGTTCGGAACTCAGCCTTCAACTGAGGAGAATCTGGCAATATTATTTTCAATCAATCTGACTATGTTTGGCTTTTTTTCCAAATAATTAACAATAATTTGTCGTTATTTATATTACACCACAAGACCTAAAATGCTGCACTCTAGTTAATCAACTTTACGTCTTAAGTAGCGAAGGTC
Source organism: Polyploca ridens (assembly GCA_951394255.1). Lineage (NCBI taxonomy): Eukaryota > Metazoa > Arthropoda > Insecta > Lepidoptera > Drepanidae > Polyploca > Polyploca ridens. The sequence continues at coordinate 4,691,843 of OX596267.1, forward strand.
GTGAGAAGATATTGGATTCTCAGACGTGATCGGTATCTTAAGCGTTTTCCGCCTAAAGGTATACGCAGATAGGAGCTTCGGTAATTTTTGCCGAAAGATTTTTTTCAGAGACGACATATCAACTCCATTGCTGTCCGCATTATAAAAGAGGTTTTTTTTGTACTGTGTTTTGACCGCAGTCTCACCAAGTAAGTATACGATGATGTGGCCAAAGGTGGTAAGCACACAAGGCCTAGAAGGAACTGGCTCTCATGTGCAGTTTCTAACTTGAGGGTGGTACCACCGTGCTATGGTTTCTTCGCGATGTTTTCCTTCACCGAAAGCTCATGCTCACTGTAGGATTCGAAACCTTAAAAGGTCTAGAATGCAAAACGCTGTGTCTGTATGGTTGGGTTTCAAAATTATGGAATCAACCGATAGAAAAGCATAAAAGGTCGTTAGGTGATCGTACTAATCTGTGGCAGTAGTCCATGCACGGCCTGACTTGTGGTTTATAAAATTGAAAAAACTGTCGAAGGTGAAGTGCTGTTTACCTAAGAGAGAAATATATATAGCTTTCTAGAGGCAGTTTACTTGAACGTCGGTGACAATTTTATTTGAAGCTTACATTTGTTACTTAAGATTTATTATCGATTAATGCTTACGGACTTAAATTTTGATCGTCGAACTATAATATAGGCCTAAGTCACGAGGCTTATGTTTACCGTTACATATAATATAACTTTTCCCGTACGCGTGCCCAGAATGTTACAAAACGTGACAAAATTCTATATTGTGCACCAAACTACGATAGTGTATATATACCTTAACGTTATAACTGTCACGTGCTAGGGATCTCAGATCATAAAACAAATGGATGTGGATGAAATAGACCGGTGGTTATGTTGTAGAAAACAAAACAGGTATATCTTCACTTGTTTTCTTATTCTAATTAAAATCCCATGTTTCAACGATTAAAATGTATATTATGTGTATATACACAAACAAAATCATTCATGCACAGACTACTCAGTGATCCATAGACAAGTTGAGACCATAGAGCCGCATCCCTACTAATATTATAAATTCGAAAGTAACTGACTGACAATCTGTTTGTTACCTTTTCACGACTAAACCCCTGAACCAATCGAGATGAAATTTGCCACGCATATTAGTATGTGAGAAAGTTATAGGCTACTTTTTATCCCACCACCACCACCACCACGGGGGACAGCTCATCATATATAGAATCGAACCCATGGCAACTTTCGACATTACTACCACTGAGCCGTCATTGCCATAATATCTCAATGTTTTTATGATCAGAGACGTTCTCTAGTCACTTCACAAATTGGTTTGTTTGCGCTCAAGACTCAAAAAGTAGGCCAAGTGGATATATTTGTTTGTCTTGTAAAGCACGTTCAAATGGAGGCCAAAAAGGCCTCCGCGGACACTTTTACAACCACAAATTGTTCACAATGAACTATAGTATTTTATCGTTACTCTAAGATTGGTTGAGAGATCTCTGACTTTGTATTTGTGTGAAATAAATTGCTGTGTAATTTAAGGTAATGGCGGCTAAGTGTTCCGTGCCATAATGTTTATATTTTATGATATTTTTCACGTGGAAATATAATAAGGTTTTCCTGGGCCGATAGAAAGCAGTTGGGTTTGGTTTTTTAGGGTTCTGTACCCAAAGGGTGCCAAACGAGACCCTATTACTAAGAATCCGCTGTCCGTCCGTCTGTCAGTGAGCTGTATCTCATGAACGGTAATAGGTAGATAGCTGAAATTTTCAGAGAATATGTATTTCTACTGCCGCTATAACAAAAAATAAAAAATGAAATAATATAAAAAATTAAAGGGGGCGCCCATACAACAAACGTCTTTTTTTGGTATTTTATTGTACAGGACCCTCCATTTGCGAGTCCGACTCGCACTTGGCCGGTTTTTTTTTACATTGCATAGGTTTCGCTTGACCACAATCTCACCATATGGTAAGTTATGTTACGACGGAAGGTTAAGCACCACAACGTCCCTCAACATCAAGAAAAGCATCGGGATCCTTGAAGCAGATAAGTTCTGTAGTCACTTGGAAGACAAGGTTAATTTGGCAAAACTCGGTGTACTCAATAGAGACTAGCAGTATCACATCGGGGCAAAGACTGCAACTTCATAAGTCGCAAGTTAGCTTGGAGTTTTTGTTCAGCGAAATGCCATTAGAATTCCTGTCGATCCATAACTCACAAGCGGTAAAAAGCCCCTTTGTCTGAGAGACTGCTTCCTTAGGTGTTCTACCGCTTGTACAACGGAGTGTTTTGAGAATTGTTTGACATGATGCCCACGGCTACCTTACACCACCGCACCTCTCGCCATGGAAAGGTGTTCAACCTCACACATTGGAACCAAAATGGTCTAGCACAAGAGCTTCCCACTGATAGAACAACAAGATGGCAATGATAGCTCAGTGGTAGTGACGAAGATCCCGGGTTCGAATCCAACAATGAGCTTGAGCTTTCGGTGAAGAAACCATAGCACGGTGGTAGGGTACTTTGTAGTACCCATCTGGCTGGCTACCACTCTCATGTTGAAAATCTGTCGCCAAGCACCTATCGGTGTGTTCCGACAGCTGCACTTGAGAGACAGTTCCTTCTAGGCTTTGTGTGCTTACCACCATCGGCCACATCGTCACTTACCATGGTGAGATTGTGGTCAACCACGGCAATACACAGTAAAAAAAAATATATACCGGGGCTCACCGGTTAGGAGATGCTTGGTGACAGATTTTCAACTTGACGGTGGTAGCAAACCAGACGAGTTAATTTATTCCAAGCTATGCGCACTCCTTGAGTATATCTTCTGGGTGGGAAAAGAGGGGAAATGAATGAGCGTCCTTCGAAAACTGCCAAAGTAGCACAAAAATAATCTTTCCCGAAAACAACTTAGAGCATCAAGAAGTAAAAACATTTTTATCCGGGATAAGATATTCATGGCCAATCCAAGTAAAACGCGTATAATTCGATTATATCGATTTATGGGCGAGATAATCGAGTACAAGGTTGAATACATAATCGGAATGCTATCCGGGTTCCCGGATAAATCTGGTAATAGTATGACCTTATCGGTTAGTTGCCAAATACACATAGAGGTTATCTGTTTATAGAGAGTTTTACATTTTTCTTTATGTTTATTTTTTCATGTATCCAAAGGTCGTTGAAGAAATTTGATTTTATGGAATTTTTTTCCCGAGTTCCCATGGCATCTATTATTTTACCTATCTCCTATAAGTATGCCAAAATTTTCACTCATATCAGTTCAGTCTTTTCCACGAAATTGAGTTACAATATACGTACACATTATAAAAACATATAATTGGATTTGATATCATAAACTACGTACTAATATTTCCTTACATTAGCTTAAATCCGGGAAAAAACATATAACAATTTTTGTATTCAAATCACGCCTTATCGGATGAGCAAAAACAGCCCGCAGGCTTGGTGAAGCCATTTGTTTTTCCGATTTACTTTCGAGGTAATTATATACAGAGAGTTTTCTTTCACTGAACCATGCCGGGATTTGTACAAAAAATACTTTTAAGAAATAAAATCTACTATCGAAAAGGCCGAGAAAGCCTTGGCTTTTAAACCTTACGCGGACATTCGGTGGGCCTAACTACACCTTGTTAGCGATTAACATATGGCACTACTACAAAATGACAATTGCGCGCGCCGTGGATATAAAAACCGCAGTCCGCGGTCGCCTTAGTTGTCAGAATATCGCTCGTGTAAAACAAGAATAAGTAGGGACAGAGTATCGAGCCTTGAGGGACTCCGCCACTAATGGAGTGACGGGAGGAGAGTCTTCTAACATACACAAGACGCCGGGAAAATTTTCACCCGTACGTTGTTGACATACCGAAAATACGGACACAGCGCTTTGCATCCTCATTTATAATGCAGACAGCAAGGGAGTGGAACTTGCTTCCGGCGTCTGTGTTTCCTGACTCATACAACCTAGGGACTTTCAAGGCCAGAGTGAATAGGTTCCTTCTGGGAAAGCATGTTCCATCTTAGGCTTCGTCTTCGTCCTTTATGGGCGGGTCAAAGACCAAACGCAAGCCCATTTTATTTAAAAAAAAAAAACACAATAAACTGGGCTACGGGGACACGTTCCGATTAGCCCAAGCTTACCAAAAGAAAATCTCAACAAGATCAGAAATAAAAAAGAAATACCACGACGCCCCACTATAGGTACCATATAATAACAAATATACCTACATCACAACATATTTTTTTTATATTCGACGAAGTCGGTGAACAAACGTACGGTCCGCCTGATGGTAAGCAGTTACCGCAGCCTATGGACGCTTGCAACACCAGGGGTATCACTCGCGCGTTACCGACCCTTTCCCCTCCTCAATGAGCTCTGGCAACCGTACGCGCAGGAACACAACATAACGTTATTTGGCTGCGGTATTCTGTGAGGTGGAGGTACTTCTACAGCTCCACACAGCCACAGCTCTTTGAGAGACATAACGCTATATGCGTTCTCTTAAAAAATCTCATATAAATATTTGTGTCAATTTGAAAACCAAAATCACGAGATTTTTAACATTTTGTCCCGATATTAGGCATTGAACCTGGCAACAATAGTAATAATCCCACAATGGCCCTGATTCTGTTGTTTACAACTAAACTAATTTTAATCTCACTATGTCTCTTTCTAACAAAGAACATAAGAAAAGGATGTAAGAATTTTAGTCCTGTCAAATTAGTCCAATGCTTATTTTCAATATAAAAGTCGCCATCTATCGTGGTTACGCCTAAATACACGCAAAATAAGACGGCAAAGATTAATTTGACAGCTTTAAATATATTCTATCCTTTTTCATTAATGTTCGTAAGAAAGAAATGAGATGTGACTAAAATTAGTTTAGTGCGATTTACAACAGAATCGGCACCAATATCAACTGAGAGTCCCATACTGTCGAGACAACAACAACACCAGTGGTCTCATCTCGGAGAGCTCATCTCACAGATACAATACAATTGCGAAAACACAATCATATCAAATCTCCGTGGAATTGCGTCATAATAGAGTTTTGTAAGCGATTGGATTGGGACTGAAACAATGGACTCAGTGAAAGGGCAACGATCTCCTTTGCAGAGCCTGTGAAAACTGTAAAATTATAAGTACTATGTGAATAATCCATTTATAGGTTGGTAATTTTGAGTCAGAAACATTATGGGTGTACCTATAATTTACGGACCGTTATCGGTTAAAATTAAGAGGAAATGCCAGTGGCGTTTGTTCCATACAAACGTAATCCTCAGTTTCCTCTCTGGATAATGACACTAGAGCAATGATTATTTTACCATGCGATCTGTAGGTACCACTGTATGTCCCTCGGTTGTGTTTTTCTCCATAAATTAATTATTATAAGAATTAGGAGCCTTCTAAAATCACAAAAACTTAAATTTTTTAACGCCTTTATCAGACGTCCAGCGAACAAATTTGACGAATATAATAAAACAAAGGAAAACCGACAGACATAGCCAAAGCCCTTCTTATTATGATTCTTGTTTTTTTCTTTAAATCGATCTAGTTTTGGTGGAGGAAACCGGGGATTACGAAATAGCGATTTCGTCTAATTTAAATAGGTATAATCGGTTCAAGCTGTAGTTGTCTCTATCGCTCTCGGGCGGGATAGCTCGGGCATAGCGCGACAGCAATAGATATGTTAAAAGCCTATTTTTCAAATTTCTTGCAGCCATCCTTTCCTCTTAAGACTCTTATATCTTTACTAATAATGAAGCAAAGACCTCAAATCTTTGCATAGCAGGCCCTCCCATATGGAAGTAGCTATCACAGGTAAAACTAGCTTACGAAATTATCTATATGCCCATTGTGGCAATAAATAAACCTACCTATGGTAAGCGGTTACCGTAGCCATATGGACGCTTGCAACACACGAAGCATCGCTCACGCGTTACCGACCTTTCCCTCCTCCCCTATGAGTTCTGGCGACCTTACTCACGCGCAGAAACACAACATACAGTTATTTGGCTGCGGTATTCTGTAAGGTAGAGGTACTTACCCAGTCGAACTGCTCTTTGAGCGAATAAATACTACGCTCTACCTTTCTTTTCTTATGCTATCGGCATAATTACAGAATTTGAAAAACATACATATTTTTAACAAAATGTATGGGAACTTTTTTCGATTTGTGACGTTTTCTAGTACCCTAACCTAACTATGGGGCCACCCATAGAGCCTTTTGATCTTTGTTGGAGACAGGATGGATTAATATTTTTTTCGCTATTTGCTGAATGTATTTTTTTAGAAATCTTTATATGCATATAATTTTATAGCATTTAATCAAAAATTAAAGGAGTCTCCTAATACTATATTCACGTGGCCTACCCTTAAGGTAGCTGCCCTCACTGACGCGTCTAAAATTTCCACCCTGTATAAATACGCGAAGGGAAAGCTTTGTACCGCTTTTGGAACATATTGCGCACACGGAGGTGAGATTTTGCATAATTAAAGTTTACAAAAACAAATGAATAAAGGAATTTCGACGAAACACTTCATGGTACACTAGTACTGGATAATTATAGAAGGCATCTGAATAAAATCTTATCCCACCAAAAACATTTTTATGTAAAATGTTGCCAAGACATAGCTCGCACTGTCAAAAAGTTATCAGATCACAAACATGAACCAGTTTCGTTTGTTCATTGATGTCGATTCAGTTTTTATTGGCAAGTCTCGGAGTATTGTTAATATGACTCATTTCTACTGGGGGCAATTCTCAAAGCTTCGCATTAATGGTGCAGTCGATATTTGGCGAAAAATATGACAAATATCTGTCAACATTTATTGTATACTAGCTGCCCGGCGCGACTTCGTTCGCGTAGTGCTACGCGTGTAAACCATAGCAATAAAGTTCAAATTGACTCTACATTTTATTTAGAAAACGTCTATATGGGAAAAAGAAAAGGGCTGTTTTTAGGGTTTTCCCGGCAATTATTCGAATTTTTCTCACCTTTTAAATCTTCCCTAGACCTCCACGAACATTTCAAGACCAAGATAAGATAAATCCGTTCAGCCGTTCTCGAGTTTTAGCGAGACTAACGAACAGCAGTTGATTTTTATAGATTATAGATTTTGTCAGTTAATTACTTCGAATTCCATGCCAAAAGTCGTGATCGAATCCTTCAATGAGCTTGAGCTTTCGGCAATTGAAAACATCGTAAGGAAACCATAGCACGGTAGTAGTGATTTTTGAATACCCGCCTTTTTTAGATTGGGCTTGCGTTTGGCAACTAACACGTCCACAAAGGAGAATGACGAGGCCTGAAATTGAGCACGCTTACCCAGAAGAAACCTATTCACTCTGGCCTTGTAAATCCCTACATTGTAAGAGTCAGGAAACAGAAGCCGGTACCAAGTTCCACTCCCTTGCTGGCTACATTATAAATGAGAATGCACATCGTGTCCGTATATTCGAAATATCAATAACGAACGAGTGATTTTTTTATGACTGGATGAAAATCTCTCGTGTAGCATTTACCTATGTTCCAGCCAATTGTCATCTGGACTTTGTGTGCTTACAACCTTCGGCAAGGTCATCACTTACTTATAAGATTGTGGTGCCACATATGTCGAATGCGAAATCGATGTATAAGACGCGAGAATCGACCCCTGAACTAACAATGACGCAATAACTAACTACATACAGTTTTCAATTTCGCTGTTTTCAAACAGTTACAATTAGATTGTTTTTCCTTTTGTTACTACTTATACGATTCATTTTGAAATAGTTGGGTTTATCGGTCTTTAATGTTAGTTAATGACGTCAATCGGCGTTATTGGTATACCTACATGTCACAGGTCGTTGGTTCAATTCCTGCACAGGACCAGACGATGGTCATACATTTGTTGTGTCCACACAGACAGTCACTTGTCAAAATGGGCCTATTAGATTGTGGCAGGGTAAGGCTCTAAATAAGAACACATCGTGAATGAAGTGTCTTCCCAATAAGTGAAACAAAACTAAGAACAATCAGTGAATACGTTCATAGAAAATATATAGTAATCATATGGACGCTTGCAACACACGAGGTATTCTTTAATGATACCTGTAGCGACATCTATCAGTAACACTGAGATAGTTCCCACACGGAAAGATAGATGGCGTGGCGCCACATTATCCTGCATCGCGCTTAAGAAGTTTTCTCAAGAATCTGCATACAACTGTCCGACATGTACAGTTGGACCGCGGTCCCCAGGCACGATCACCCAGCCTGGCGGAAGATCTTCCCTTTTAAATGGAGGTGTCATCAACCTTGCACCTCCATACATCCTTTCGCAGGACAAGCAAACATGTTCATGCACACACAAAAAGAGGTAGAGCATTGTGTTATTTTGCTCAGAGAGCAGCTCGACTGGGTGGAGGCTTACAGAATACCGCAGCCAAACAACTGAATGTTGTGTTCCTGCGCGTGAGTAAGGTCGCCAGAGCTCATAGGGGTAACCGCTTACCAGCAGTCGGGCAGTATGCTTGTTTACCGAAATAGTTGTATAAAAAAACTGGTGGAAATCAAGCCGAAGACCTGCAGCATTATAGGTAAGAACGAAAAGAGAGAAAATAGGTCTCACCAAACACGCCAAGTAACCCGTCATTTATGTACAAGATAGGATTATAAGAAAGTCTAGATCGTAAAAAATATGAGAAGAAGTTACCTAATAGCAGCCGCAAGATGACTCATAAAGTCTCAACACGAACGTTGCTGTGAAATCTTGAATGAGTTCCAAATAGCTAAATGGAATCAAATAGTATTTTGCGGAAATCCGTATTTGATGTATTTGTTGAAAGACCTTTAACTTGTACAGGGTGCTGGTATTTATTCTATGCAGCATTTTTTTTTAATAGGCACATACATTCTATAGTCAAATTAGAAAGGTATTTATTCAGGTTAGGCCCTATAAGACATATATGAACGCTATAGTAGATTCTACCACCGGGGGCCACATATCTTTTAGTAATCGTAACGAACACGATTAAGAGTGCGTATAAAGCAAAATAACATATCTTAGAATTGAAATTCACTCAAGTAAATAGTATTTAAATGAAAAAATATTGTTATATGGGTATTTTTATTATATACGCGAGGGTTCTATCTGAGCAAAAACAAAATGGAATGAAAATTCCTCGATAGAAAAAAATCACAAAGCTACCCCTAATAATAATTAATTTTCGTTTTTATTTGTTCATGGTGTATCTAATTAAGACAAAAATTCGATAAATAATATCCCTAACATGTGACCTAGGGCTGCTACTAACGATTTTTTTTAAATATTCTATACTTTACGAGTTATTTAGATAAGAAGCGCTTCGTTCATTTTTGTTCCGCTTAACACGCTATCTCCGTTTCATGCCACGCGAAGATTAGACATAAGATTGTCTCATCTGACATTGCCATATTTTTCTGGCTTTTTACGCACTCTTAATGAACTTCAACTAATCAGGGCCCAACACTGTCGTTCCGCGTCATTGGATGAAATCACGTAGCCCGGCGGTTCGGAATATACACTTGAACTGAGAAGACTTCGGCAAGAAAGCCACGACACAAAACCCTAGAAAGGCACTAGCTATCACATGCGAAACACACCACTAGGTGCTTAGTAAACGATTTTTAATGAAGTTAGTTGCCAGGTTGATAGGTACTACAAAGTACCCTACCACCGTGCTATGGTTTCTTCATAAGGATTGCGAGAGGTAGAGCATAGCGTTATTCGCTCAAAAAGCAGCTTGGCTGGGGAAGTACCTCCATCTTACAGAATACCGATGTTGTGTTCCTGCGCGTGATTAAAGTTGTCAGAGCTCATTGAGAAAAGGTCGGTAACGCGTGAGTGATGCCTCGTGTGTTGTCGGTCTGTTAGTTTGTTTACCGACATCGTCGTACAAAAAAAACCGGCCAAGTGCGAGTCTCGCAACGGAGGGTTCCGTACAATATTAACTAACGCATTATTGCAAGGAAAAACAAAACGCCGAAAAAAGACGTTTCTTGTACGGCACCCCCATTAATTTTTAATTTTATTTAATTTTTATTATTTGTTATTATAGCCACAATAAAAATACATATTCTTTGAAACTTTCAGCTGTCTACCTATTGCCGTTCATGAGATACAGCCTTGTGACAGACGGATAGACAGACAGACGAACAGACAGCGGAGTAATAGGGTCCCGTTTTATATGGGGACTCTAATAAATTAACTTTTTAACAAAAAAATAAACCGCCTTCAAAGTACACTAAAAAGTATAAAATAACTCTTATCTGACACTGTTTTGAAGTGAGCGAAATCGCATGACGTGTTCTATAGAAAATATTTCGCTGACTTCAAAACAGCGTCAGATAAGAGTTATTTTATACTTTTTAGTGTACTTTGAAGGCGGTTTATTTTTTTGTTAAAAAGTTAATTTATTTTTGAATTTTTAGTTTCATTATATACTGAATACATCTGCGTAACGTTTTCGAGCGTACAGGCCTCATGTTTTGTTGTGTGATTGCGTAAACAATGCATATTTATGCGATAGCGGCAATCGCGGCTAATTTGCTGTAATTTTTTTAAGAGTTTCGTTGTCTATCTCTGAAACTCATCATCAGATCTATATGAAATTTATATGGGACCATTTCGGAATATACCCCTTTCGAACAAAAAAAGAATTTTGCAAATCCGTCTATATATGACGGAGTTATGCCCGAACATACACAAAAAAAAAAAAAAAATATAAACATCCGAATTGAGAACCTCCTCCTTGTCTTGAAGTCGGTTAAAAAAAGGTAAAACAAGGGAACGCAGGGCGGTAAAATAGTAAATGCAAAAGTGATTTTGTTTGTTGACGCTTCAACGGTACATCCCATCGTAATGAAATTTGGTGTACGGGTAATAAAGGATGCTTTTTATCCCGGGATAACACCAACGTAAACTGTGTCTGAAAAATAGTTAGTAATATTAGTGGAAATAAGTTTAAAATATATGAAGAATACAAACATGCTGTATCTCAAATCCACTATTGGCAAATACATAAAGGAGACTTACATTTTATATGAAGTATAAAAGGCTTTATTTTGTTCTATTCTGGAGAGATATATTTGGAACTATATAAACATGGTACGGATTTGTGATCTAAATTGTTGTTGTATTAGTGCACTTGCGAGCCCATCAACAAATGAGGGTGAAAGGGAATGGGCAATACTCCACCACGCGTGCCCACTGCGGATCGGTGGAGGCTGGCTAGTAGTTAACCTACTGTTGCAATTTTCAAGCCGCCTCGTATGCCTCAAACTGGCTTAACGACTATCACAAAGGGACTTTTTGGCGGGAACTTGCAGAGTGACGTTGCATTTTCATTTTTATTTTCATAAATTCGTGTATTTTGAGTTTTATTGTGTATTTTCGGTGGTATTTTACCCAATAAAGATCATCCATGTGCACCAGTGAAGTGAAATGAAATGAATTATGTGTATCGTGACTTTTCAAGTTGTCTCAAAAAGTCCGTGAAGAGTTTTAGTACAATGACCACCATTGTAGTAAAACATGACTTTTATGGACGGTGACTGACTGAGGACTATATGTGAAAGTGATTTATTGTGACTGGAAACTATAATATAACTCGACACTGGCAGAAATGAGCCCTAATTTGGGCTTGGTTGCCAAACTTAAAAATAAGAAAGAAAGAAGACTATCACAAATAAATGATAGCCGGGACCAATGGCTTTACAAACGTGCTTTCCGTAGCACGGATAATGCTCGAGTTGAAATACCAGTAGGACCGTGGATTTTCGTAGTACTTTTTCTCGAAGTTGAGTTTTCGATCGCGAATATCTTGTATTTTTTTAAGATCGACATTTATATCAGTCACGTAGCACTAAAAGAGTCCCTCGCTGAAGTAAAACCTTGAAAAGTTTTTTGATACGAAAAAGCCTTGCTGAGTTTCTTGCCGGAGTCTTCTCAGTTTAAGTGTATTCCGAACCGGTGAAGTGCCTTACCAGGAACTAAACTGAATAAATGACTTTTTGATTTTGATAAAAAAATATATATATAAGCTTTTTTTGGTAACTGTAACTGTTTGTTGACTACCTATACTTGCATTGTCTTCCAATATACTAATGTATACCAAATATCAAGTCATTCCGACCACTGGAAGTGGGTGAAATTCGACTTGGAAGATTCCACCCGAACAAACATACATACATTGCATGTTATAAAAGCTTGTAAAAAGATGATATTAGGTAGCTTTGTTTACCGGTGAGCTCCAACGACTTTTTCATATTTCAGGTGTTGACATTTTCAATATATTCTAAAGTTTTGAGAGAGGTAGAGCATAGCGTTTATTCGCTCAAAGAGCAGCTCGACTGGGGAAGTACCTCCACCTTACGGAATACCGCAGCCAAATAACTTTATGTCGTGTAAAGTTGTGTTCCTGCGTGTGAGTAAGGTCGCCAGAGCTCATAGGGGAGGGGGGAAAGGTCGGTAACGCGTGAGCGATGCTTCGTGTGTTGCAAGCGTCCATATGGCTACGGTAACCGCTTACCATCAGGCGGGCCGTATGCTTGTTTACCGACCTAGTTGTATAAAAAAAAAAAAAAAAAAGTTAATTCTTAAAACGTTCCATTCTACAACTGACACAAAAGGCGTCCAAAAATTAATCACTCAGATAGGATACTTTGCGGAAATGAAAAATATTTTTCATGTCCAAGTAGCGGGAACAACAGCGGTGTTTTCCTATTGTTTTTTGAATGTATTGTTATATCGCTCGTAAAACTTGTTCTGTATAGCTACTGAAAAAGTTTGTAAGAGAAATCTGTCAACAAAATTGATTCAAAATTCCTCTCTACCACATATATTTATTACTAACCTCCATCAAATCTAAGAAATACATTTTGACGTTTATATACAGGGTGTATTTCACATGGTAACACAAACTTCGCGAAAAGGCTACACCTAATGCCACTAATCAAATTGTGAAAGTCATTCACCTCGCTAATGATCGGTTATAGAAATTGTCATTTTCGAGCGCGCAATGTATTGTGAACACCGCGATTTAAACGCGCGATAACGTTGTGCCGCGTTTAGTGAAAGTAATGAATGAATAACTTATTTATTTTAAATCTCTTTGGGTTAGGTAAGAATAACGATTATGAACAGTCTAAAGTAAAAAAAAATCAAAAAAAAAATAAAAAAAATTGGGAAAAACCGACGAAAAATTCCAACATGGGGGGGTCCAGAATCATGTCCTGGTCCCATGGTATCCGTTTGTGCGGCGATGTCCCTTACACGCTGTATATTTACAAAAAAAGTATTCCATAACATTACAATAAGGTTCATCTATATCTTTATATATAAAATTCTTCTGCATGTGTGTATTTCACTAAACTCCTCCTAAACGGGTGGACCGATTTGAATGTTTTTTTTGTATGCGTTTGGGTGGCGCCCTGGATAGTTTAGATTCACAAATCAGTCCAGCCAGTAGGGTAGGGTAGGGTAGGATAGGGTAGCACCACAGGGTAGGGTAGCACCACGCGAACGAAGTTGCGCAGGGCAGCTAGTTATATACACCGTGACTTGTTATTCGACTTAGAAACGCAGCCCAAAAAAAATTTTTTTTTTTAACATTTGTATTATTAAATATAGTCAAATATTATTCATTATGACGCATGACGTAGCTTTAAACACCCTGTTACGAGCGCAGTCTACTCGACTCGTGCTCTGGGTTGGTATTTTCTATCATTTTAAACGTAAACTTTAATTTATTAACTCGATTTGTCATAATTCTAATAAAATTTAATATTTTTCTTAATGATTAGTACCTACTCATTGGGTACGTTAAGTGGGCTGCGTTTCTAAGACGAATAAAAAGTCACGGTGTATAAATAACCATGGATTTAACATTAACTAGGTTAATTTTGATTTAACATTCTTATACGTCAAAAAGTTCTTAGATTTGTCACACTGTAGTTTCCCAAGCCTCAGCCTGAACGACAAGCGGAAAAAATTGTTTGGAGTTATTCTATTTTATTGTCATTGATGTGGCCGAAGGTGGTAAGCAAAAGACTCGTTGATTTTATAAGGTTTTATTTAACTTGTATGTACGTAACTATGTTTGTTCGGGTGGAATCTTGCAAGTCGAATTTCACCCACTTCCAGTGGTCGGATTAATTTGATATTCGGTATATACATTTTAGTATATTGGAAGACAAAGCAAGTATGGTCAACAAAAAGTACAGTACCCAAAAAAAAGCTTGTATTAAAAAATATTTTTTTAGCATATACTTTTTATTTGTAGTTTTGTTTTTTCGTAGCAGGTTTTCTATAGAAGTGACAAAGTATTATGATTAAAAAGATTCAGAAGTGACAGACAGAGGAACAAAAGCTTAGTTATTCTCATTGGCACCCTCTGGGTACGGAACACTAAAAATTACTTAATTTAACCGAAATTAAAAAAAAAGTTTAAAAAAATTGATAAGAGTATTTTGTAGATTCAACTATAAATACTGATATACCTTAGTATCAGGGCCACATACTTACAGGGTTACACCTTAGGGCCTTAGTATTTGATTTTATATATTCGTATAGAACTTGAGACACTTATGAATTCTCAGACTCGAATGAAGATTTAATAAAAAAAATAGTTATCCCTGATAATTTTGTTTAATAAATTATTAAAAGTAACAAAAAACCCGACTGCATAAAACATAAATTAACAGAAAAGAGAAAAACAAGCTCTTAAATCTTGAATATAACTTGAATTTTATAAGGTATTGCAACCATAACCCTCCTTCCGGGTCAGTCGGGTAAAAATAGCATAAATTTTCATTAATGCCTTAATCCGTTTGCGGTAAGATGGCCATTACTGTTATTTTCACTGGTAACACGTTAATCTGATTTTCACGGTTAATAGGCCTTTCAGGCGTTATTTAGTTTTTCCGTTCCGTACTCACAAAACGGAACCCTTATAATACCGTAATACATAAATTAAACTAGCGACACGCTACGATGACCCTTTTGACAGTCCATATTTATTAACTGCGCCAGAAAAGATACACTAAATGCCTGTGTAATAGAACGAGATCAAAACTCAGATCAAGTATCGTGTTAATCGAAAATATCATTGGTGCAGGTTCCAAATTAAATTTTTAATCTCGACTCAAAACTCTCAATGCATGACGTTCTATAATGGTGCCGATTCTGTTGTAAATCGCACGAAACTAATTTTAGTCACATCTCATCTCTTTCTTACGAACACTATTGAAAAAGGATAGAACATATTTTAAGTTGTCAAATTAATCTTTGCCGTCTTATTTTGCGTGTATTTAGGCGTAACCGCGATAGATGGCGACTAAATTTATATTGAAAACAAGCATTGGACTAATTTGACAGGACTAAATTTCTTACATCCTTTTCTTATGTTCTTTGTTAGAAAGAGACATAGTGAGATTAAAATTAGTTTAGTTGTGAACAACAGAATCAGGGCCAATACGTTCTAGAATCTTATAGAGACAAGGAGAGACACCCTAATGTCAAAACGGCCATCGTAGCGTGGTACTACTTTAATTTCATTATCAACGTATCGCAGGATAAGTTTCAGATTATTTGTAGTAAGTTTATTGTCTGCCTGACTTAGACGTTCGCCTATTTTTGTCTTCAATCGATCTAGCTCATGAACCCGATTAGTATTATTCAGAATATTCAAGCTAATCTCTTTTTTATTTTTATAATACTAAGTCGGCAAACAAATATACGGCCCGCCTGATGGTAAGCAGTTCCCGTAGCCATATGGACGCTTGCAACACGCGGAGTATCACCCACGCGTTACCGACCTTTCTCCCTCCCCAATGAGCTCTGGCGACCTTACTCACGCGCAGGAACACAACATAAAGGTATTTGGCTGCGGTATTCTATAAGGTGGAGGTACTTCCACAGTCGAGCTGCTCTTTGAGCTAATAAACGCTACGCTCGCTCTCTTCTTAATCATGTAGAATCCTCGCTAATTATGTAGAATGGTTTCTTTGTACTTTCTTTTACCTGTCTTCTGCACGTGAAGTGGTATGAATGTTTTTTGTATAATATGAGCCATATTTGAACGTTTCTCACGGTTTCTCTAAAAACCGTAAAACTTACTATTTTGGGAAATGCACAAAAATAATCACTGAAATATCTATCCATATTGTTCTACGAAGGAAAAAAAAACGATATTATTCAAATTTCCCGCCTTGTTACTGATGTTTAACCTTAATTAGCAGGTCGACTGAGGAATACCATAGCAAAATAATTAAAAAAATGTGTTCCTGCGTGTGAGTGAAGTTACTGAACTGATTAAGGAGTGGCGAAGGCTTGGTAACGCGTGAGTCATGCTCCGGGCGTATAAGCTTCCCTTGTGATACAACACCCGTGACATCACAAGCTACGGTAACCGATTACCATCAGGCGGGACAAAGAAAACAACAGATATGTATAAAATACATTCGATAAATAGAAAAGTTCCTCGAGTCTACCGCTGCTTCCGATTGACGGCAAGGTTCCCAGCAGGCTGACAGCGTTTCCTCTTTGGATAGCCAAACTGATACGTTGGCGGAAAGAATTCTATACTCTAACCCCCTTATCAAAGAAATTCCCCTTATTCATACTAAAGTTATCAAACGTTGATTAGCTAAAATTCCGAAGTCTTTATCTGACAGGTGACATTTGGTGATCGAAAGAGTGAGACGGGGCACACTATTACACTGATTTAGTATTAGATTATGAATAAGGGGGTTACTTTTTAATATTGACATAGACACGGAGCATTTGAATTAGATTTGCATTTTACAAGCTTTTATTTAGTTTCACCTGTGCCTGTGTTTGTCTATCGGTAATCAAATCTTGTAAGATTTTGACCAATTCCCGGTTTCCGATTGAGCTAAATTTTGCATGCATGAAAATCAGATAACAATGCAATATTATTGACATGGAGCCAATGATATTATAATAAAAAGAGGTAGATATCGCATTAACGCACGAAAATTGTTGCAGACAAATTCAGACAATTGTCGTAATTTTGCTTAGCGGCTACATATAGCTATCTCTTTCTGTACCATACGTTCCGTATTATCTATCGCATTCACCTAATTCAACAATAACTGAACGCCGCTTAGTATGAGGGTAGCATATCTCTAGTATAATATCATTGCATGGAGCAGATCTGACAGCTACGATTTTTTTAATCCGGGGCCATAACTTGATATTGGCGCCACCACTCTCCAGAGACAATAAAAAAGTTTTTCCAGAAAAAAAAAACTTTCAAAAAGTATTCTTTTTCAATGGAGGTCTTTGAAAAAAAGGTTATTTCAAATTATTTGCAAGATTTCTGTTTGTCTGCGCATCAAATTGCTCGCGCCATCAAATGGCGGACATTTTGAATTTAAATATAAAAAATGGATTTGCTGTTTGTTGAGATATAATCGAAATTATGGGAACTAATGTTATTGAACTCGATTGCAATTTGGTTTTTACGCTTTTATTTGTATTAATAGTCGAGATAAGTGCAATTGGAAAAAATGCAACGAGACAAATGCATCATGTTTAGAAGGACATTTTTTGTTGACGTCATGGCTGTGTTATGACGACAAATATTATAATAAAAAAACCGGCTAAGTGCGAGTCAGACTTGCACACCAAGGGTTCGGTAGACGTTTCATGTATGGGGTCCCCTTTAATTTAATAAAATTGTCATTATGTGCTGTTATAGCGACAATAGAAAAACACATTTTGTGAAAATTTAAACTGTCTATCTATTACGGTTCATGAAATACAGCCCACTGACAGACAGACAGATAGACGGACGGACTGATGGACGGATAACCTTTGGGTACGGAACCCTAAAAACCGAGTAATTGTATGACCATAGGGTTCCGTAGTTAATCGATTTATAGCTCATGAACTAGTAGTACTCTCATTAATCATTATAGTTTTCATTGTAATAAAAAAAACAAAACAGTTTTAGCTGTAGGAGGTGGGAACACGTACAGTAGTACCCAACTGATTTGGCTTACCGATGTACCTGCGCAGAAGATACATTTTCAAAGCGCGGGTAACCGCGATTGGTCGGCAGCTGCCGCCATGTTAGCGCGCGACGTGCGGAGGGGCGTGACTTGCGAGTGAGACGGAACTAACAGCTGCAGTGTATTATGAACCTTATAGTAGTGATCTAAGGTTGATTGTAAGTTTTAAGTATTCTTTCGTAAATCTTCGGGGCCATACTTTCTTTTCTGTGCGAACGAAGATTCACGACGCGCCATATCAGTTGGGTACTACTGCACCTCATGTAAAACGGTATCTTAAACAGTAAATAATGATGCCGATTCTGTTGTAAATCGCACTGAACTAATTTTAGTCACATAACATCTCTTTCTTACAAACATTATTGAAAAAGGATAAAAGATATTTAAAGCTGTCAAATTAGTCTTTGCTGTGTTCATTGCGGGTATTTAGACGTAACTGCGATAGATGGCGACTAAATTAATATTGAAAACAAGCATTGGACTAATTTAACAGGACTAAATTTCTTACATCCTTTTCTTATGTTCTTTGTTAGAAAGAGACATAGTGAGACTAAATTTAGTTTAGTTGTAAACAACAGAATCAGGGCCAAGATCGAACAATTGTTTAAGAAACGTGACAATGATTTTTAAAACCTAATTAACGACGGTGATAGACCTTACACATTACTTATTTAATTACAGATTAAAGTATACCTATCTTTGTTTATTGAATAGCTATAGAAAGGGACAGCTAAACATTACTTAATTGACGTCTCTGAGTCCGGCAGTTAGGGGCAGAAAAATTACTGACTAAATTAACCGGCCCAAATATGAAACCCCAAGCTTGCTGTCTCTCGATAATAAATCTGATGCTTAAAATCAGTAATTTATTGTAGAAAATTATATTATTTATTATTATTATGCAGCCCCGATATTCTTTCAATTGAAGAATTCCATTATATCTTAAAATTCCACGATCAAGTTCAGCAGTTTCTGAGAAAACGGTACATAAAAGAACCTTCCTTTTTCAAGTCTGTTAAATTACTCTTTTATCAAAGCACCGAACATGACATTCGCTATTACAGCCAACATTTCGGCAAACATTGGCCAAACAAATTTGGCGCCAGTAATCCTGTTCATACAAATGTAATCTGACTGCTTACTATGGATTTTATGGAAATTTTCTGCTCTGAAGCCTTTCTAAGCTGACACAATGTCACAATGATATAATAATGCTGATAATGAAGCAATAAATTTAATATAAATGTAGAGAATATAAGCATTCGACAAAACGTTGTAAAATCTGTATAAAAATTTGTGTAAATGAACTCGAACGACGCCGGGATGAAAAGCTAGTTTAAATTGGGGCTGTTGGGGAACAATCACAAGTATTTACAAAACAATGGATGATGAATGTCAATTTGAGGACAAAATAACATTAATTTCACCTTATTATCGATTTATAAAAAATAACAGAAATACCCACCCTGTAAATTATCATCCACACTAGGTAAAACACTATTAACAATCAAAATTAAAACACCAAAAACCTACGACGAATTGACTTCACTATTTATTCATAACTTTTATTACAAAATGAATTTATTTTTCTATTATTTGGCAACGCGGAGAGACGCGAAGCGTGCGTCTCACGTCAATGACCGCGCGGAACTGACGGAAATTTACGTTTTACGAAATGGCGGGAATTGTGACATGCGCTCTACAAAATCGATGGAAAATGGCGAAAAGTCCTGAAGGAAGCGCGTCGTTCGAAAATAAATGGCCAGTCAGCGTTTTTTATGCTGTAAGTAGCTCTTATAGTCGTTATAAAGCGGACTGCTTTGAAGGGTTTTTTACGACATAAAATTTCTTAGTTTTTATTTGAATAATGGAGTATGCAGATTTAAATACTGGTACGTAAAAATTCAAAAAAATACTTAATTTTAATGACTCTATCTTAACTCGTATCTTCTTTCTCTATCGATAAAGCTCACAAGCGAAAAGGTCCAAACCCTAAACTGTCACTTTTGTACAATCCTCGCTGGATCTTTTTTGACTTTGTTTTTTTTTTAATAATTTATTTGCATGAAGCAAATAAATACCTATTATTTTTGTAATAAATTATTGTTCGTACTTGTGAAACGGGAATCGAACTCACAATCTGTGGCATGAGTAAGCCAACCTAACCAGGCCCGTCAAACAAATTATGTAAAATAAAAATCTGTAAAGAAAATCAAGCTCTGTAATCTAATTAATTTAAAAAAATTGAAGTAGTAGTATTTTTTTTATTAATATTTTTATTTTACTTTATTTATATTTTTATTTCCGGGTTACAATCTAAATTTAATGTATGGTATCTAGACGACGGTACGTTGGGGGGTGATGCGGCTTCCGTTCTCAGTAATTTTAAAACATTGACAGAAAATTTTAAAAAGATTGGCCTAGAATTCAATAGCTCCAAATGTGAGCTCCTTATTTTAGATTCTTTCCCAGAATCTGAAAAACCAGAATTAATTCAAAATTTTAATGTTTTGGCTCCCAATATTAAGTTACTGTCAAAGGAGTCGCTTCATCTTCTTGGAGCCCCAGTCTTAGACGAATCCATTCCTAGTTTCTTTGAGAAAAAGATTCAAAATTTTAATGACTCTTCAAATAGACTTTATGAAATTAATGCTCATTATGCATTTTTTATTGTTCGACTCTGCCTTTTCGTGCCGAAGTTTACCTATTTGCTCCGCAGTACGCACTTATTTAAATTCCATCACATATTAGATACTTTGGATAATATGATCAAAACGTCTCTTTCCAAAATTCTAAATTGCAGTTTTTATGAAAACAAAGTGTGGTCTCAGGCCACCCTTTCAAGCATATCAGTACCGGCGTTTCTATCCTCGGTATACAGTGTGGGCAACCTCGTCAGTTCTGTTTTGGACCCTTCTATTGGATCTGTTGAGGTTTCTTACCTGTCCGATGCTAGAGACGCCTGGCAGGCAGCTTGTCCAGGCACAAATATTCCGACCTTGAGTCACTCTCAGAGAGCGTGGGACAAGCCTCTTTGTGAAAAAACCTGGCAAAATTTATTTTCTAACTTTTCTATAGATACAGACCGCGCGCGCTTGTTAGCTGTCTCTCAGAGTGACTCAGGTCACTGGCTACAAGCTATTCCATCAACAAATACTGGAACAATGTTAGACCGTATAACATTAAGTCTGTGTATTTGTCTTCGTCTTGGTTGCAGGACCAATCAACCTCATCGCTGCCGCTGCGGAGATCTCGTCAACGAGCTCGGCCACCATGGGCTTTCGTGCTCTCTAAGTGCTGGTCGAATATCACGACACTCGGCTATTAACGACATTATCCGCAGGGCTCTTGTTGTCGCTAACGTGCCTTCCGTACTGGAACCAGTCGGTATTGCGCGGGGCGATGGCAAGAGACCGGATGGTATGTCTTTGATCCCTTGGAGTGTCGGCAAGTCGCTGGTGTGGGATGCCACATGTGTCGATACACTCGCGCCATCTCACTTACCGGCGACTTGTAAAGCTGCAGGGGCAGCTGCGGCCAGTGCGGAAAATTCAAAATTCAAAAAATACGCATCGATTGGACCCAACTATATTTTTGTGCCTTTTGCGGTCGAGACCATGGGACCGTGGGGGTCCGAAGCTCGCCGTTTTGCTCGCACCTTGTCATCAAAATTGATCGAGACCTCCGGAGACCAGCGGGCGGGGAGCTTTTTCCGCCAACGCGTCAGCTTGGCTATCCAAAGAGGAAACGCTGCCAGCCTTCTGGGAACCCTGCCGTTAATCGGAAGCAGCGGCAGGCTTGAGGAAATTTTCTATATATAGATTGTATTTTGTACATATTTGTTATAAATAAAGTATACAGTTTTTACTTTTGTAGGTATGTTATAATTATTACAAAACTTCATAATTTCATCGTAATTTTCCCGTTACAAAATTATGAAACGACTCTGACGAGAATACCTACAGGTAGTAGGAAAACAAAATAAATAAATAAACAAACGTTAGAAGCTAACCAAGCCAGACAGCTGGGGTATGTAATTATATAATAATTGCAATCAAATATCATTACCGTGCGTGTTCCTGCGGTAAGGTAAGGTTTAAGAGAGGTAGGGTATAGCGTTTGCTCGCCCAAAGAGCAGCTCGACTGGGGAAGTACCTCCACCTTACAGAATACCGCAGCCAAATAACTTTATGTTGTGTAAAGTTGTGTTCCTGCGTGTGAGTAAGGTCGCCAGAGCTCATTGGGGAGGGGGGAAAGGTCGGTAACGCGTGAGCGATGCTTCGTGTGTTGCAAGCGTCCATATGGCTACGGTAACTGCTTACCATCAGGCGGGCCGTATGCTTGTTTACCGAATTGTCGTATAAAAAAAAAAAAAAAAAAA
The DNA here is from genome assembly GCA_951394255.1 of Polyploca ridens. Lineage (NCBI taxonomy): Eukaryota > Metazoa > Arthropoda > Insecta > Lepidoptera > Drepanidae > Polyploca > Polyploca ridens. Next base: position 4,714,316 of record OX596267.1, read on the forward strand.
AGGTCGAGCTGCATGAGGCGCTGTGCTGTCAGTGTGTGTGGACCAGCTGTATAGTAGTTTGTTATACCTTCCTCTGCCGATGCACCGAAAAACACCCCTTATGGGTACTACTTTTGGGTGGGGTACTTACTTATGATAGTGTCTAACCAATGTAGAAAACGTGCTACAAAAAAATAAATAAAGATCGTCTGTAAACAGTGGAAGGCTAATTACGAAATTACGATACCAACATATTGAAATATAAAGCAAAGTATATAGGTATTGCAAATATTGCGATATCTTACATATTATTGCAATACTGTCTTATGTGGGCATTTTAGTCGTCAAACGGCTATGCCAAATGAAGACTTCATTTTGAAAAAAAAAACATATTTAACTGATTGTTTATTTTCCAATATTTTGAAGAATTACGGAAACATAATTTGAATATGAAACACGGTGTTCTTTTCATCAAAGATGCTGTCATTTGGAATGAATTATGATTGACCATTGACCCTTTCGATCTGTGTTCTTTCATCAAGTTGATCATAGTGATGAATTCCACTTAAAAATCACCTGTTTAACTGAGAGGAATTGAACAAAATAAAACAAATTTTATATCCATATTATTAGTATTTATTTATTAATTAATATGCATACGGTAGCTCACAGCGTCTACGAGACTAATGGAAGATATTACGTACACATACATACGCACAGTCTGCGGTGCGTTTGCGTATTGTAATACGATACGCGCCCGCTTCTGGTTGATACGCGCCTGCTTTTATTTGATACGTGCCCGCTTCTCGTTGATACGCGTGCGGTTCCTAAACAATTAACTGTGGGTCTAGTTATACCAGATATGTTGCGCCAACACAATTTTTTTCAGATATTTTTTAAATGTCTGTAAACGTATGAGAGTTTATTTATAAATTCTAGATCAATACTCAGTTTCACGATTATCCCAAATAATATTTTGTTGTAGAAATATTTGTATTTCTGCTTATTTTCTGCAAAAAGATAGTGTTTCAGCCAATTATCTAAGTGACGAATAATAGTTTTGACGTGTCACGTACATAAGACTTCAATGGGTATCTATTATTTAAATTGCTTAAGTTTTTAAGACATTTTAAGAAGTAAGGCATTTAAAATAGGCTTTAGTTATTTTTTAGCATGAGCCTATACAATTTCTTTCTTCTGTTTAATGTTAAAGAGAGGTTGTAAACTTTTTCTGTTGTATGAGTGGAATTTGCAACGTATTTGGAAGTGGTCGCGTATCAAATATTTTAACATTAGAGGATAGGAAAAATACCGTTTGATTAAATATTCTATTCTATTATTTATCTATTTTAAGGACAGGATAGACGTATTTTTTTTTAATGAGACCTATACTAAAATTTAACAAATGCAACGCAGACTGTTTCATTATATTGAATAAATTACAAACTACAATGCGATTACAATATAACAAATGTTTTATTTGCAACCAACAATGGCGGCCTTAGTCTAAAAGGGAATAAGTGGCAAAACTAATAAAATTATTGGCACTCCAAATCTTTGTGAGAGTTATATCGGTGGGTTTACACTTCGGGCCAAAATTGTTGGGTGCATATCTTTAGCAAAAATTAAAAAAAAAACTTTTTATTTTTTATTCTAAGGGGACAATTGTAAACGCTGTGAATGTGTCTAGTGAACAATAATTATTTATTTCACATGACGACATACAAACTTTAAAGGGTGGTAATATATATTAAAAAAAAATATTAAAAAATGTCATCTCCCAGCCAGACACATTTGCATCTGTTACTTTTTGTGATATTACTTTAACTATACTTTTTTAACTACCTAAATGTTTATATTGTAATCACACATAACATCTTAAGTTTTACAAAAATTATAATCGGAAATAACACTTATACATTATCTAATACTATAATTATTCATAGTCAAATACCAACAGATCATTTGCTTCCTAATTAATTTTTAATCTATACTTTTTTAATTTTAATATACATTTATATTGTGATAAACATATTAACCATATACAAATAAATAGTGTAGCTATAACACATTAATTCCCTAAAAAACTATTATATTATTTTTTAACTATTAAATAAAAAAAACATGTATTTGTGAACCTATATTTTTAAATAATCATAAAAAAATGATCTGTCAATAACAAATTCAAAAAACTTGAAACGGAAAGTTTTAATTTATTGAATTATTGATTATATCTGGTTTTAATGCTACATAATCGAGACATTTAGATCTAATATTTTAAAATACCACCCGAGTACAGAACTATGTATCACGAAATACAAAATAAATTGACTTTGACAATGTCATTGAATGTCAAAACCGACATATATTTTACAAGTACGTTTTAAGAAAGCTACTGTGGAAACGAGATTTTTTTATAATGGTCGTGTATGAGGTTTGAATCTCAGTTTCCTATAGCTCGTAGAGAGATATTGATTTCCCTAATGTTTATGGTTTATTTTAAGAATAATGTAAATTTGATTATTAAAATTCCAATATATCGGACCCAAAGCAATATAGTATGATGAATCCAAAAAATAAAGGCTCTACAGCCATTATTTCACGTCGTTAAATATTCTTTTATTCAAACGCCGAGCTGCAACTACGAAAATGTACTCTGTTATTCAGTAGACAAGAGTAAAAATCGAATAACAACATTACTATTCCAAAAATTACACAACAGTAAAAGAAATTACCCTGTTTAGAAGACATTGTATATCTTAAAAATTGTTTGTCCTCAGCCTTTTTTAATGATATCATTTTGTTTCTTTTTTTTCGTTTATTTGACTGACAATAGGCTATCTGCGTTATTACAACAACAAAAAAACATTAAAAAATCTCTTAATTAATCTAATTGCTGTAAAAACTAACAAAAACACCTCCTGGTAGAAAATTGGTTTATAGGTTGATAAAAATAACCGATTAAAAGAATTGCAGATAACTATTGTCAATTAAATAGTAATACTAATTTGCTAAGGGTTTTCTATGCAATACAGGGTTTTTAAACGAAAATATATAATAAAAAAAAGGAAAAAAAACTCCTACAAATATATACGGGAAACAGTAGACGGATGGTGATGACTCGTTAAATAACAATTTATGTTTTTTACTACGGATGAAAAACATTTTTTTCAAACATTTAATTGGATTATTCATTCGATTAAACATTAATTTATAACCTACACAGTAGGAATTCGAAAAAAAAAAACATTATTCTAATCGTAGGTATCATAATAATTATTTACTAGGAGTGTTTCGTTTGATAAACCGATTTTTTTTTTTCGATTTTTAGTCAACACTACATTTTAATATTAGAAGTTGGAGAATGTATTCGAGTTTTTTAACAAATGCAACAGTCAAAACAAATGCTTAACGCAGATCCATATTAAAGGAATTACAAATACTACATTAAATACAGTCTTTAATTTAGTAACGATATTTTAAATGCTTATTTTTGTGACAAACGTTATTTTAATTTTACCATTTTATGAAAATACATTTAAAATATCGTTCCCAGACTATAAGACATAATATATTATCAAATAATTATATTTTTGGTAAATGTTACCATAACATACACATTACTAACTACGCTATACTAATATATTTTTTATACTTTTATTCTGAAAGAAGTTTAATCGAAGCATTTTTTAATAAATATTCGTTTATTCTAAAATCCCTTTCGTATTATTATTAATTTATACCAGTAAAATTTTAAAACATTTTTGTAATACTTTTATTGCACTTCAAGTGTTAACAATGTAGAAATCAAGTGCGGATTTTTTTTTAATACCCTTTTTAAAATAATAAGCCCTTATAAATTGTTTTAATTATTTTTTTTTCCATTAAAAAGGTTTTACTAACGTCAAAAGTGTTCATAAATAAATTAAAATTAAAAATACATCAAATACTTTTAGTTTAAATGCATGGTCAATAATAAATTGTACAAAATAATTTTATTTCCTGTACTAAATCGTTTATGTTAGAAAGGGATTTCATTAAAAGGAATGAAATTTTAGTCATTATTAAATTAATTTTAATAAAAAAAAATTACAGTGAAAATACTCTTATAAATTAAATGTATTAAAAAAATACGGAATATAATTTGTTTCGCTGTAACTTTAACTGACTGGTAGTGTAATATATTTTGCAATGAATTATTAAAATAATAAATCATTAAATAAATTAACTTTTAAACTTACTTCGCTTCGCTAAAACAACGAAATATATCTTACTATACTGCTAAACTGAGACAGTAAGCGGTTTACCTATAAAATCAAATCACATTGACTAAAATTCCACGCCTAATGAAAGGGAATTTTACCCTATTTTTTAATAGTATAATTTAAATATTTTTTTTTAATAATAAGGGATTAATATACACATACACTAGACATGGCACAGCCTGTCAACTACTCTTTTTTTCTAATTTAAAATCAGCCAGTTTTCGAACGAAGGTTATTTTTGTTTCGGTATTTCACCGTTCGACCAGTCACAAAAACGAATTAATTTAAGGTGAATTGTTTCAAATTATCCACCGAAATGTCGTTCGTCCATGAAATGACGAATTAATTTGGCGGGCAATGTGAAACGAACCTTAACACTACGAGATAAAATATACACATTAAAAGACATTTGTTTTTAATTAAATAATATTTTTTGGCATATTACCGTGGTGTGGTACACGATTTTAGAACTTATTTACATGACGTAAGGGTGGGTTCACATCACTGGAATAAATTGACTTAACACTTTATTATATGGCATTTTACCAATTCCACTTTAGCTTAGTTTTTAGAGATTTCTCGCAAATTTTATCCCTACTCAAATTACTAAGGTAATATAAACCTTATAATGATTCCGTATGACACATTTTTGAATCGCAAATAAATGATTGGATTCTACCAATATTGGATGATGATTAC
>OX596267.1:4719458-4754438 GCA_951394255.1 Polyploca ridens
GGCAAAATTATCTTGCCTTTGGCTTCAGACTCACTCTTAAGCCAAGCTCATATATCATACAAGCTTGCTCGCAGGCTTCTTGCCTATTCACTCTTGCCATGAAGGAAACAAATAATTGTAGGTGTCACGCAGGCCCAGAAGTGTATTTTACTCATTTGCCATGATACATTTTGAAGCAGAACATTGTGTCCGAAGGTAGAGGATGTTGACGACGTAGGTACGGTGGAAATTCTCCCGGCGTCTTACGTTTCGATGCAAAAAGGGTGGATTTAATTCGAAAAACTCAAGCTCTTACCTTTGACAGCATAATGCCTGGCCCGGGGCCACCTCCTCCCTGTACTGGTGCAGCTGACGCTTCCACTCGTCTACATTCGCAGTGCTCTCTTGTAAAGCGGCCGTGAGTCGAAGGTTGTTGCTCTTCAGCGTCGCCAGTTCTACCTCCCACTTCTTCGCATTGGCCGAGCTGTGGGTTAGAGAGAGATGGAGATGAGTTTGTAATATCGTGGATATTGTTCACCATGGTAAGCGATGATGTGGTATGCGCACAAAACCTGAAGGGACATGGCTCAAGGACAGCTGTCGAAACAATCCGCTCGGTGCCTGACGACAGATTTTCAACTTGAGGGCAGCCAGCCAGGCGGGTACAGTAAGAAGCTGATCACTTTAATACCGTCATTTCGCCACTTACAGTTTTCAGATGTGATCATCTACTTTTGGCGCTGAAAGTACAGAAGACTATTACACCGTGCTACGGTTCCCTCACGATGTTCTCCTTGAAAACTGGAATTAATTTCTAAAAGTTGATTGCTTAAATTGCCATTTATTGAATGGCTTCAGTAGCTCAATGCTACTTACTGACTCAAAGCTCTAGAAAATAGGTGAAGCCAAAAAAAAAATTGTGTTGATGTGTGACCCTACTATCATTGTTTTCTGAGTGAGCAGAGGTCTCTGCAAAGACATTTAGAGTCAGACACTCGCGTTTCCCCCTTTTGTTGCAACAAAAAACGCGGAACAAATGTCACAAATTTGTCGCCAAACGTCAGACAGAACACGTTCTGGCTTGGCCACAAAAAACCACTCAATTCAACGTGAAACTAACAACGGTTGCAGTATTTAATTAGTTTTACAAATGTAAAGCAACGTGACGATTGTGTCACGTTGATAGAGCACGTCTTCCATCCGATATTACCCATCTCGTTCATAACAGTCACGTGACTGGCACAGTCGCCCTTGGAGAAATGCAGATGCTTATAAACGTGAAATGGGAACACGTAACAATGTATAACTACTCCTTGTCCACTATTTAAAGATATTAGAAAAAATATGGTAGTTATAGGTAAAGTTATTTTGTATCATCATAAAATTAACCATTGTTTTAAAAGATAAACCTTTTCGTAAAGTAAAAGAGTTAATTTTTCTTTGGCATCCTTAAACGTCAATTAGATTAATGGACACGGAAGTACAGTAGTACACAACTGATATGGCGCTTCGTGAATCTTCGTTCGCACAGAAAAGAAAGTATGGCCCCGAAGATTAACGAAAGACTACTTAAAACTTACAATCAACCTTAGATCACTACAATAAGGTTCATAATACACTGCAGCTTTAGTTCCGTCTCACTCGCAAGTCACGCCCCTCCGCACGGCGCGCGCTAACATGGCGGCAGCTGCCGACCAATAGCGATTCCCGCGCTTTGAAAATGTATCTTCTGCGCAGGTACATCGGTAAGCCATATCAGTTGGGTACTACTGTAACGCGTGACGCCCGAGTATTGCAAGCGTCCGTAGGCTACCGTAACCGTTTACCATCAGACTGGCAGTATTCTATACTAATATTATAAAAGGTAAAATTTGTAAGTTTGGAGGGGGTAATTTCTGGAAGTACTGATCGGATTGAGCAAATTCTTTCACAAACAGAAAGCTACATTATCCCCGAGTGTTATAGGCTTTTTATCCCGGGAACGCAGGTGAAACCGCGTGGACAGCCAGTGTGTCTCTTCCAATTAGAGATCTGATCTGGTAGTATACGTAATAGTACCACAAGCCGCATGTAACACATCTCGGACAAATGCACGCTATGTATTGGGAACACTTTCCATCGTAAACCGTACCGTAACATTGCATAACGTGTCATACAAGTTTTGTTAACTGAGAATTTATTGATTATTGTGTATTTATAAGTTATTTCTAGTTTTTTTAATAATCCCACCATAACATTTTCATGTAAAATGTTGCTAAGGCGAGACCATATGGCTCGCACTGTCAAAAAGTTATCAGATCTCGTGTAGAGCCAAGCTTATAACTCTACACGCCCTAACTTCACAAACTCTACGCCTTAGTCTAAATATGTGGCTTGGCCGTTTCGCTAACGTCACATGGGCGTAAGGTGAAAAATGTATTCACTGTTAATTACTTTTCTGTAATACTATAGTTCTTGTAGTAGCGAAACGGCCAAGCCACATATTTTGACTACTTCTGTATCAAATCGGATAATCCCAACCGGAAAATTGGAGAACATAGAACCTCCTCCACTTTTTAAAAGTCTGTTAAAATACCTATTCCGAAAAAACAAGCAACAAATTTATTTTTATAGATATAGAGACAAGTAGACACGGCTCACATTAACCATTTCATTAAAATGTGCAACAGTTTTTCATGCAAAGCATTACAGAATCTTGCATACCTCAGAAAATAGCATAATAACGCATAATTGCATGAAAATCTATAAAGATCATTACATCAGCTGCATGTAGGTAATACTTGGTAGATAATAAGCCACGATACAGGCATATAATATAATTGCAGCAAACAGTTATCCGTTGCTCAACAAAATGCTAAGATTATGACGGAATATTATTTTTGTAAGACATTTTAAGGTAAGTTTACTCATCCGATCCTGGATTCCTCTGAGAGAAACGCCAGTGAGATACAGGGAGAAAATCACCGAGGTGCAAATTTTTCGTTTTGGATCAATACGGATCACTAAAAATATCTTTTAAGTACCTATAACTTTATCACACATGCAAAAGATAAAAAAACACCGCAAATCTTCATCATCAACTGCCTGCCCTGAGAGGCTATTGCATATCTTTGGTGGTCATCGTAATGATCAGGGAGCCAATTCTCACCCACTTGACATTGATCGCTCGATCGAAAAAAGTACGAATTCGAACTTTTATATATCACGATACGTTATTCTGGCAATTTCAAGGGCGGCATATTTAGAAGGCGAACCAGTCAACTCGAGCTTTGATTGGTCGGGACCGTTCAAATTGTCTCCGCCCGTCTAAACTTTGCAGTCGAATAGGACTCGAACCGTAAGTTCGATCCGAAGGTTATTTCGAAGGACGCGAGAATTGGGCCCCTGGGAGCCAATTCTCATTAGATACAAAAATGGCATTTGTCACTTGTCTCAACCTACCTTTTTTCCTTCAGTTAATATATAAACAAAGTTAAACTGACAATTTTTTCTCTTGCCTGTTAGTTTCTATCAAATTTTAATATAAAAATTATAATTTTCGCTTCCCGTTTGAATTGTTAGCCAAAACTTATCTGTCAGATTTAAAGATGTCAAAATATGATCACAAACGACCCTGCCTCCGAGGTGGGTCAAAATTTGCAGTTCACGATGTCGTTTTTAACTGTTTCCAAGCAAAACGAACGGTGAATGAAAACAGTTCAAAACGACAATTTCGCCCACAACTTTCCAAATCGAACGCCACATGTGATCGTTTTTGGCATTTTTGACTGTTATTTTTGCTACCGTAGCCCAATTCGAACGCACCTTTTAATATATTGATAGATCGCCAAGAGCGCCGTGCAATGACTGTTGATGTTATCCCCCATGACGAGAACCTCGTGAAAGCAGAGAAAGATAAAGAAAGCAAATAAATATCTTGATCTTGCACACGAGGTTGTCGACATGTGGTCCATTGACACGGCAACCGTTGTACCAATAGTAATTTCACCCATGGCCTAATAGCCAATAGCTTCAACAAACACTTTAAGAGAATCGCGTTAGGTGGCTGAATCAAGTACCAGATTCAGAAGGCAGTGCTCCTGGATACGTCACGCATAGTGAGGGAGTTTTTATTTAATGTGTATAGGCCTGTGTTTGACCGCAATCTCACCATGGTAAGTGATGATGTGGCCGATGGTAGTAAGCACACAAATCCTAAAAGGAACTGGCTCTCAAGGGCAGCTGTCGGAACACACCGGTAAGTGCTTGGCGACAGTTTTCAACTTGAGGGTGGTAGCCAGCCAGATGGGTACTACAATGTACCTGGCAGGGTACTTTGTAGTATCGTGCTATGGTTTCCTCACGATGTTTTCCTTCACCGAAAGCTCAAGCTCATTGTAGGATTCGTCTCGGTATCCGACGTCCCTGCCACTGAGCTATCATCGCCTTAACCGAGATCTTCTTTCTGGAAGCTTGACCGATACCTAGGACCCTGTTCCCAATGCCGATGGGGAAATGATTTTATATATACACCGTGACTTTTTATTCGTCTTAGAAACGCAGCCCACATAATGTACCCAATGAATAGGTACTAATCATTAAGAATAAAAATTGTTTGATCATTAGTATATTAAAAAAAATATATAAAAAAAATTATAATTGTGACAAATCGAGTTAATAAATTAAAGTTTACGTATAAAATGGTAGTAAATACCAACCCAGAGCACAAGTCGAGTACAGTCGTAACAGGGTGTTTAAAACTACGTCATGCGTTATAATGACTTTTGACTATTTTTTATGGATACAAAAGTAAAAAAAAAAAAAAAAATTACCTATTCATTGGGTACATTATGGGACCTGCGCTTCTAAGACGAATAAAAAGTCACGTATTTTTTTAGAACTATATATTTGAAAATGTAAATAATATGTAAAATAATGGAATGGAATAATAATACTAATATTTATTGAAGTATAACAATGAGTACAACTCTAAATAGCCCTGACTCCTAAGCTAGCGTGAGCTGTTTGTATAATATCATCAGCACTCTCTCCTTTCTCATTTCTTTCGGGCCAGTTGGCGCAGTTGGGTAAGGTTCACCTTACGCGCCGCAGGTCGTGGGTTCGATTCCCACACAGGACATGCATTTGTGTGCATGAACATGTCTGTATGTCCTGAGTCTGGGTGTAATTATGTATATTAAGTATGTATTTACAAACAAAAAAAAAGTAGTATATGTATTATATCAGTTATCTGGTTTCCATAGTACAAGCTCTGCTTAGTTTGGGATCAGATAACCGTGTGTGAGGAATGTCCCAGGATATTATATTATTTATTTCACAAAATACACCAAATCTGTTTTCTGCAGTGTTGCCCATGCAGTTTTTTAGGAGGCCGTGTACATGGGATAAAAAAGCCGTGTTTATATGGGAAAAGACCAACGGTGGGCCGTGTCACTGCTTAAAAATGAAAAACGTTAAATTGATGTTAATTAAGCGTTTATAACATTAAAAACCTTTAAACAGCACCATTTGGCTAATGTTTGCAAATTACCATAGACAATGCAAATGCAATGTTGGCATTCGGAATATTCGGAATGGGATACAGAAGGGCTTCTACGATGTTCGAAATTTGACAATCGTATAGTGCCGTTCTTCTCGAACTCTTGTCAAACAATATGTGGATGAGTGGGAAGGCACTATGCTATGGTAAAATTTCGTTAATTCGCGAAAAGCCGTAGAATCTGCTACGGCCACAGGGATGCAGCCGTAGGCCGTGGATTTTGTGATTTTTTGGCCTGAAAGCCGTAGAACACGGTAATTGCCGTAGCATTGGCAACACTGGTTTTCTGTATAAAAATAAAATCAATTTACACACACCACGTAATCCTAATCGCCGTGTGATCGACGTGCGAGTGAATTTCCCTACACATAGTAATGAGCGTGAAAATATCAAACTATTTCCTTCTACGTCGTCGGTCCACTTCGCGTTATGTAAAAAAATCTTTACAGCTAGATCCGATGCGATAGAAACGCGTGGTTGATTACTTGGTGAAATGGCTTGTTGAATAATGTTTTTATTTATTCAACATTATTGTGTTTAATTCTCCAAAATGCTGAGAATAATTGCAATTACAGTTTCTCCATGATATGTAGCAAAAGACAAAACTGAAAATTACTACATACGAGTCCTAAACTATTATTATTTTCTTGACCACTTTGGCATATTTTTTTTATCACTAGAAATAACAAAAAAAATACGCAAGAAAAAATCGTCAAAAATTGGCGGTGTTTAGTTTATACGGTCAGCTCCTCATTCGGTCCGCGGGCCGAATCTACCCCGTCTTTTTTTGCAGTGGACGTTTCGGTCCACTGTCAAAACTTTTAGGTAACGATTGGAATCCATCCACCTTAATCTCAACCTCTCATTTCATTTAAAAACGTCAGGAAACGATTGTTTCCGCAATGGAAAACCAAACGAACCATAACTTAATATAATACAATAAAGTATCGCTCCGAAATCATTTAAAATAACATCCGACAACTTAATGTAATGAAGATATTACGTTCATCAATCTTACAGAACTCGTTATAGGGGTGTGGACATATTTCGGTGTAATGTGATAAATTCGGTAGGATTTTAACATGAATAATTATGGAGCTCCGTTACCGTAACCGAAACTATCAGATATCCGAAATAAAAATATATCCGAAACCGTAACCGAATCTGATATAAAAGTATCAAATAATTTTCGTATAGGGGCAGAGTCTAAGTGAAACACGTGAATTTTGTTTTGCCTGCCCGAGCCGATACACTAGCCGTACGATTTCCTAATAAAAACTAATATCCTTAACTGAAACAATCGGATCACCGAAATAATTTCATATCCGTAACCGTAACTGAAACCGGTATAATATTATCCATATATCCATATCCAGATCCTAAATCTCATATCCAAACATCTCTGGTTTTTACATTTTTCTGTGAGATTGATTTTACCCCCCATACCTAAAGGGGAAACGGAGCCCTATTGATGTTACTCTTGCAATCAGTCTATCTGTCCGTCCGTATGTCACGGGTTTCTATTCTAGCTTGCAATTTGTGTGAGTTACAGATAGATAGATATTTAATGTAAAATATTGATAAAGAAATTAATTCAAATAAAAAAATGGCGTCTCCACCTTAGTTTCACACTGATCTGTTCAGCTCTTTATCTCTCTAAGTTCTTTATCTTCTCTAAGGTGGTATATAAGTTTCTGTAGAAGAGAACTCAATGTTCATTAACTACCACTACTCTGATGGCTGTTTTGGCAGCCCAAATAAACCTGAGCCTAAAAAGGACGCGCATAGCGAGACACCATCTTGACAACATCATAGCGTGCCGCCTTTATAGCGAATGAGTTGTTCACATTATCCACCGTAGTCTGTAAGTAAGTTTACAGTAATAGTGTAAGATTATTATTTCCGACGCGTCAGATGAGCCGACGTGTCTTAGTGGCCATCATCACACTCCACGGCTTTCCGATGCTAGTGGGAAATTAACTCAAAGACCATTTGTTTTAAAGCTCAAAATTACAAATCCTCTATGCTATGTATGTGGAACTATTAGGCGCCAAGACCCATCGATACTTCTCAGTTGCACTTGAGAGCCAGTTGCTTTCTAACTTTTTGGGGTTTCCTCCGTCCGCCCATCCATCCGTCTGTCTGTCAGTGGGCTGTATCTCATGAACCGTAATAGGTAGACAGTTGACATTTGCCTGTACACACAGTGTATGTTTATATATATTGCCGCTATAACAACAAATATTAAAAATAAATAAAATTTAAGGGCCATGGCCCTTTCAAGAAACGTCATTACGGAACGCTTCGTATGCAAATCCGACTCGAACTTGCCCGGTTTCTTTTAAAGGTCGGCAACACATTTTCTTTCTTTCCATTAACAATTTGTCAATGGGACCCAAAATCACTAATTAAATGTGCATGATAATTAAAATACGATATCGTAATCAACAATTAAGTAAACAAATACAAATATAAATCTTTCATTAATTACATAGAGCACGCGAGCTTCCGTTATATTGCTGTCGACTAGAGTTTGTTTAGATTATGGCTTTAAGACTTCTTGCTTTTTTGAGAGCCGAGCCGTTTTTGAGATAGGATTAGGGAATGCAAAACCGTGGCAAAATGAAAACCGGTTTTTATTTCGGCTATGAGATGTAAAAACCGGTTAACCGGTTTTAAACCGGTTTTTTTAATGTTCGCTCGTTTTTTTCTTTCACGTTTTTTTTTTTTTTCTTTTATACCACTTAGGTGGCAAACAAGCATACGGCCCGCCTGATGGTAAACAGTTACCGTAGCCTATGGACGCTTGCAACACCAAGGGTATCGCACTCGCGCGTTGCCGACCCTGAAGAAACCACTTCACACCCTTTTTGAAGAACCCCATGCTGTACTCCATTGGGAAAACCACGGCAGGGAGCTCATTCCACAGTCCGAGCGTCCGCGGAAGAAAACTCCTTTTAGCCCGCACAGTTCGAAACAATTCTGGTTTCAATGTGTGTGAATGGACTCCCTGTCGATGGCGAGAGTTGCGATGGTGAAAGGTAGCTGTGGGCATCAAGTCGAATAATTCCTTAGAACACTCTCCGTTGTACAAGCGGTAGAACACACATAACGAGGCAAAGTCTCTCCTCAGACTGAGTGACTCTAAACCGCTTGTGAGCTCGGGACGTTATTTCTATAGCTTGAATTATAGATACTAACCGTGCTTAAGATGTAAAAATCGCAAACTGAGGAATTATTATCAGTTAAAGGTAATGAAGTGGGTATAAAAGAAACATCATCACCATCTGCCTGCCCTGTTTCCAATCATTTGGGATCGGCGCAATATGTACGCTTCTTCCATTCGTCCCTTCTATCCATTATCATTTTTCATACAATTCATCCATCTCTTTTTCATCAAACTGATGGACATAATAGTTTATTTAACTCTGTAGATTCGTTTTCATCAGAGACTCGTTTATATAGACTACTCGGTTCGTTGCTTTTGATTTTATTTTATACGAATGAAATCATAAAAACATATCACGTTTGCTTGGTTTTTAATTGCTATGAGATATGATGACTTTATGTTAAAAAATAGATCAGTAATTAAGAAGTACTTATTTAAACATTTATTAAATTATGTTTCGTACGTTATAATATTCATTTCACACGTAATATTATGAACATGGCTTATTATAGCGGCACAGCAACTTGCGTGTACACAAAAACGTGTATATTACTATACGAATGTTGTCTTTAGATAAAATAAAAACACTACCCATTCTTTGTTGTCGTGCAGACGGGTAAAAAATAACACCAATCAATCAGCTTGCTTTCTGGCAGATACATAAGAGCCTACATTGACAGTAGTTGCTCCGATAGCATGACATTAATGCTGGCGCACAATATGTTTTTTGACCTAAAAAACGGACATCCTCGTTTTATGTGCGTATTATATAGAGTAGCTTGTTTCGAAGCCCAGAGTAAAACTCCCGTGTGCCAATTTTATACCAAACACGAATAAAACGACATTTTAAAATTTTCTGGACTCTTCAAAATTTCGTCATAACTAATATTTAACGTGATTTCAGTTCTTTTGCTTAATGCTATTTAGTAAAGCTATACGCCTAGTATTTAACTAATAAAAAAAAGGTGGCTAATGAGTTATAAATACAGAGAAATTTAGGTTTTAGTGTTTTTCGTTTTTGATTTTTCATTCCTCTATCTTGACTAAGTTGGATTCGATTTTTAATATAAACAATATTTAGAACCAAACCAATAACTAAAAAAAAAATCACACCCAAATCTCTCAAGATCTAGGAACTATTCACTTCTAAAGATTTTTCTGATATTTATGGTTTTAGGGTTGTCACTTCGCTTTAAGAATGTCGAAGATATTGACGTATCGTATCTTTTATGATATAATCAAAAATTATATGTGTCAAAATAATATTATATAGAAATATTTAATATTATATAATTATATATAGATTCAGTCTACTTTGTAGTTTTGCCGCCGCGCCGGGACACGCAATTGTTGTCAGTGCGATTAGAATGTAAATATTATGTAATGAATCTAAGCTTGTTTTGAAAAGAGTAATTGCTGAGTTTATTGCCGGCTCTTCTCAGCAAATGCAACCTTCCGAACCGGTATTAGAGTATTAGAGTCAGACTTATCATAAGTGCCTGCGAAGGTCTATTTGAATAAATGATTTTGAATTATTTAATTACTACCTTCATACAAATAGTGAAATTAAGAAATCGAACTATAATTTTGGTAAGTACATATATTTACCTGCAACACTTCTGACATGTGTTGTGGCATATTTAACACTTTTGTTTTTCAAATCTACTTCAACTTGGCGGAATTTACTCCCTTTTGCCAATTTTGTCAGCAGTTTAGTCCAGACATTTTTATCTCCAATATCATGGGCTACTTTGTAATAAATCTTTGCATTCAAGATTTTCTTTATGTGAGCTTTGAATTTAAAAGTCACCTTGGTTACTTTCAATTCAATTTTCAAATTGAAATTGAAACTTAAATTTAACTTTTGCTAATCAAAAATGCGGAACAACTAATTTCTCTTTTTGTCTTGTATTGATATTGTGGACCTCCATATTTAGGGTTCCGTACCCAAAGGGTGTCAAACGGGACCCTATTCATAAGACTCGGCTGTCCATCCGTCTGACACTTTCATTTTCACTGAATATGTATTTCTATTGCCGCTTTAACAATAAATAATAAAATTAAAGGGGGCCCCTATACAAGAAAAGTCTTCTTTTGGTGTTATTCTTGTTCCGCCTACTATTCGATTCATAGTCAATTTGAGTTAGTTAATATTATTATCATTGTACGGAACCCTCCGTATTCGATTCCGTCTCTCACATGGTCGGTTTCTTCTATTATTTTAAACATTTCTATGTTTTTACGTATGTACATAACATATTTAAAATGTGAAGATAATGTCATGACATTTATTTCCTTAAACGCCTCAAACCTGGATCTCAGTGCGAGAGACAAGGACAAGTTACCACTTCAGTACTTTGATCTTCATAAGTCTCCTAGGGCCTAAACTGAATAAATACTAATATAGGATATACTATATATATTGGAGGGTGTGATCCTTTAACGTAAAGTTAAAATAATTATATGTTTAATTTCTGTATATGACATCGAGTAATATTAAAATAATGGTCTTAATAAAGTTTTTACGAATCTATAAACCTATATTTATAAGAGAAATAATTATTATTTTATGTTCAAAAATTTTCTTTGTTCGGAGTCAGCCCTAATGCCCTAATTTTAAAATCCTGTAACTCCTGAATCTTATGAGATTTGGATACGATTTTTTACAGTGATATTCCTTGATGCTAAAGCAATAGCTTAGTCTAGAAATTGAATCCAACTACCTTGAAATAAGCTCAATAAAGAAAAGAAACGAAAATATGTATTATTCGACGTAACTCACTACTAATCGATGATAGAATTTGAGCGGTTTCTTAGAAAAAGGCGTGGTTTGACGTATAACGGGCATACCATGAGAGATACTACAAAAACGGAACATGTCTAAAGTTACAGTGATTTCTATGGTTTTTTTGGGAACCATAGAAAAATATTTAGAAATATATATCATCAATTTGGAACAAAATTGGCATACGGGACTTCTACTCTTAGCTTCTAAATGAGCTCCTCTATCCATTAAGCAAATAAAAAGCCGATGTCCGCTTTTTGGGTCAAAAAACATACTGTGTGGCGTCCCGCAAGGCTCTGAATTATCCCCAACACTATTCCTCCAGCATATCAATGATATACTCTCGATTGCCAGCATTAATTGCTATGCAGATGAAATTACAGGGGAAGCTCATTACACGAGCCGTGCAAATATCCCTCGTTCTATATTGGAGAAAAGGCGCGAAGAACTTACGTCTTAAAACGAGAGTACACAAACTAGTGGATTCGATTGGGGTCGACTAAACCTAGTCTATTTCAACACCACTAAGTCACACACAAGCCTGCGCATTCACCGTTTAGAAAAGTCCATTTTCTGTGGCTCTTCATTTCTAGAACATGTCACGAAAAGCATTGGGATCCTTCGCATTAATATTTATAGCGAGACGTTCTGTTCCAAAGTCATCTACAAGGTAACCAAAAAACTCGGTGTGATTAATAGAGCGAAGCAGTACTTCTTATCGAGACAAAGACAGCAACTATATAAGTCGCAAGTCTGGCCCAAATGGAGTATTTCTGACTTCTGTGGGCACCTGGATACCAGCTTGGGTATTTAAACTCAGTTCAGCGACGTGCCGTTAGAATTGTCGACGATCCCGCGCTCACAAGTGTTTTAAAGCCCCTTAGTCTGAGGAGACACTGCCTTCTTATGTGTGTTATACCACTTTTCCAACGGGCAGTGGTCTGAAGAATTGTTTGACCATCAGGCCCAGTTACCTTCTACCATCGTAGTCACCGACGGGGAGTCCATCCACACACATTGGGACCAAAATGGTCTCGTACTGTGCGGTTTCAAA
The DNA here is from genome assembly GCA_951394255.1 of Polyploca ridens. Lineage (NCBI taxonomy): Eukaryota > Metazoa > Arthropoda > Insecta > Lepidoptera > Drepanidae > Polyploca > Polyploca ridens. Next base: position 4,731,985 of record OX596267.1, read on the forward strand.
GAAGCTTCCTATCGTGGACGCTCAGGCTGTGGAATGAGCTCCCCGCTTCAAAAAGGTTGAGGGTTGGCAACGTGCGAGTTATAACCGTTATGTTGCCAGTGCAAGCATCCATAGGCTACGGTAACTGGTTATCATCAGGCGCGGGCCGTACGCTAGTTTGCATATGTATTGTAAAACAAAGTTTAACATATTTTATATCATAAAAACAATAATCATTATAAGTTATTTTCTTACCAGCTCAACACACTACACATCAATACACTTCAGTTCATCACAAAAATACTCACTGTTTTGCACTCAGTTTACAAAACGGCGGCAAATCTTCCTTTTTTTAGTATTTCCAAACATTGAAATAAAAACCGAAAATAACCGAAAAACCGGTTTTGGTTTTATGTAAAACCGGTTTTTTTGTTGGTCAAAACCGTACCGAATAACCGGTTTTTCGATTTTCGGTGAAACCGGTTTGCATTCCCTAGATAGGATACAACAGTAGTTATGAACTATTTACAAGAGTAAAATAAAATATGTATGTCTGACTTTGTACGACTCGAAGGACCATTTTGGTCCTTCAAGCCAGATAACACCAAAAGTCAAATTATATATAAAAAATTATACAGGTGTGTCAGGATTAGTGTCAATGTAAAACAAGGGTGCTGTACCTCTGGACTTCCAATGAGTCAAATAATACCAATGAGGGCGGACCAATGTAGTATAATATCATTGGGGCGGACAGACACAAATATCTACAACATTTTAGAATACTTCCCAAGCCTGCGTACAACAACTCACAATTTCATCGCAATCGCAAGGTATAAGAACGCATATATTACAAATAGACAGACCTTTCTATATTTATATATATAGATACGGATCTAGTTGCCACTTACTTCGCTTTCATATACAATTTCCTTATACAGCGCTAATTTACAATTGTAATATGGAGCCGTATGTAGTTATTGGACATAACCGTTGAATATTAAACGATACTTTGTATGAAAACATTTCGGTTGATAATGTTATTGGAAATACAGTTTTGAACTACATACATAATTGTAAACAATTTCATTATTTAAATAGTGATAAATAAAAATCAACAAATATCATGGGGCATTCCTCACACACGGTCATCTGATCCCAAACTAAGCAGAGCTTGTATTATGGAAACCAGATAACTAATATACTATAATACTACCTTTTATTTTGTTTGTCTCACCATGGTAAGTGATGTGTGGCCGAAGATGGTAAGCACACAAAGACTAGAGGAAATGGCTCTCAAGTGCAGCTGTCGGAACACACCGTTAGGTGCTCGGCGACAGAATTTCGAACTGAGGGTTCAATCAAGGTCTTAATTTATCCTCCGACTTTAAATTCGGACGGTCCATCGAGGCAAAGACTGTTGCCAAAAAAATTTGGTATCCCGAATAAGGTGAGACGGTACTTCATAAAGGAACAGCTTCTAAATCTATACAAAGCCCAAGTTCGACTTTGCATGGCGTCTGTTCTCATCTGTGTGATGGCTCAGCTAAATATCAACTTGCCACTTTGGACGCGCTCGAAGGATAATTTGACGATAGCGACCTAACGAGCAAGAAATATTTTCAATGGAATACGTCGTGCTCTTTCGCTGACTTCAAATCAGTGTCAGATTAGAGTTATTTAATCATTTTTAGTGTATTCTGAAGTCGTTTTTTTTTTAATTACGTTTTTTTCCGTAATTTTTAGTTTTTCTTATATGCACTAGAATTTGACCAAGGGTTTGAGATGTTTTTCCTTTGACACCACATCCGTAGGCCGTATCAATAAGCCATGCCGTACCACTTATTTGTCTATATCTTGAAAACTACTGAACCGATTTCGATGAAACTGTAAACCAATAAAAAAAGAATGGTTACATTCCAATTAATATCTTCGGAGATATGCGTGGACAAACATACATACATACAAACGTACATACATACATACAAACATACATACATACACCTATGAAATTTTGTATATTTGTTTGGAAGCCCTAATAGATTATCATATGTGAATATATTGCAGTTCCTTTCTTTTTAAGTCTATTTTAATAATTAAGTTGACACGAAAAAACACCGTAGTTAGTTAAAAATCTCTAGCTATATAGCGACAGCACAAAATACCATTACGAGGACAAGGAACACTTTGACAGCTCTATTAAAATTCCCTCTGACGCTCCAGCACGATGCAGCAAAAATGCAATTTAGCTTCCCTCAATTTTTCCTTCTTCATTTTACCATACGGGTTACGTCGGAAGGCATGACATGAAGATAGAGATTTAGTTATTATTTAATAGTAATCCATAAACTACAAGTAACGGTATTAGCCACGCGTGACAAAACTTATCCGATATTATGTAAAAAAATTATATGTAAGGCTTTATACACACAGCAAAGTAAGCTGCGTTTTAGGTACTCAGCGGTTGTGTAAACAAAAAATATTTTACGGTATCGGTTTAGAATAGAATAGAATAGAATAGAATAGAATATTATTTATTTGCTTTAAACGTGGTTTACATTAAGGTCTTATATTTATACAATAGATTCTGCACATTTAGCTTTTCATAAGCATGCAAATACACATTTTAATAAATTCAATTAACATTATCTATTTAAATTATCATTCACAAATTTATATTGATATTGATTAAAATTAATCTACATGTCTATTTACATTTCAATTATAATTTAGTCAAAGAACAAAACAAATCAATCAATTATATTTAACAATACCTATGTCTAACAGTTATAAAATTCAGTGATGTCATAGAAAATTTTAGTTTTTAACCACTGTACCAATTTACCTTTAAAACGTGTCAGTGAAAGTGTTTTAATATCATTTGGTATCGCGTTATACACTTTTATGCACATTGCAAAACACTGTTTTTGATAGAGAGCCATTTGAGGCGGAATTTCAAAGACCAATCGATCGGGATATCTTGTGTTTCTTGGATACATTTCCTGGGCTGTTTTAAAATAACTAAAATGCGATTTCACAAACAATGCAACTTCAAGTATGTACATACAAGGAAGAGATAATATACCCAGACTATCGAACAGGGGCCTGCATGATGCATGAGGTGGCACACCACATATTGCACGTACGCATTTCTTTTGTGCAATAAATGCTTTGTGTATATCCGGAGAATTTCCCCAAATTAACAAGCCATATTTTAGTGTAGATGCTATGTGACCATGGTACGTTGCTAAGATAGTAGAACGAGCGGATGTCTGTCTTAATCTGTTTAAAACGTAAATGAATTTATTAATTTTTTTACAGACGTAGTCTATATGCGTCTTCCAATTTAGGTGCCTATCAATAAATAGACCCAAAAACTTTGTTTGGTCCGTTTCCATTATATCTTGTCCATTATAATTAATGTTTAGTTTAGCGATATTAGATCCATAATTACTGAATTGTATAAAATGTGTTTTTGTTAAATTTAAATTTAAATTATTATTACTAAGCCAATTGGAAATTAATTTAATATTATTATTTATGTCATTTTCATAATTATTAATTTTATTTTTGTTACAACTTAAAGATATGTCATCAGCAAAAAGGGTACATTTATTTGTAGTCACATCTGGAAGATCGTTTATATAGATTAAGAAAAGCAACGGCCCCAGGACGCTTCCTTGAGGCACACCACAGTCATTAACTCTATTTATCGATTTATGAGAAACTAGTGTCAGTTCTTTATTTAATCTATTTATCTCGACATATTGTTCTCGATTTTGTAAATAAGTCTGCAGCCACTTCAGCGCTGTACCTCGTAGACCAATATTATTTAATTTTGTGACTAGAAGCTCATGTGATACGAAATCGAAGGCTCGAGACATATCAAAGAATATAACAGACGTTGCCAGTCTTGAGTTGAGAGAATCTGTTATTTCACGTACTAGTTTAAATGCAGCTAATGTAGTGGATTTTTTACTCTGAAATCCAAATTGCTCCTCTTTGATTATATTCAGCTTATTTACAAATGACATAATCCTTTTATGCATAGCTTTTTCAAATAACTTTGACAGAACCGGTACCAAAGTTATTGGTCTATAATTATTTATGCTCGATTTTTCGCCTTTTTTATGTAGTGGTTTGATCACAGAGACCTTCAATAAGTCTGGAAATTCACCATTTTCAAAGGACAGAGTTATTAAATAAGCAAAAATCGGGCTAAGCTCTTGTTTACAATATTTAATGACTTTTGTAGCGATTTCATCATATCCTTCTGCGGATGTATTATTTAACGATTTAATTAAACAATTTATTTCCGTTTGATCACATGGTGTTAGGAATATGCTGCTAGAAATATGTTTTTTGTTTGTGTTGATAAACTGTTTAGTTTTGTATGTGTTTGTTAATTCTATTAGGTAATTATTAAATTCAATGTCAGTTGGATCTTTCAAAATTTTGTCATCAATATTTATTTCATTAATTAAATCGTAATTAGATATTTTATTTATTTCCGAGTTGATTAAATTCCATGAGGCTTTACATTTATTGTTTGATTTCATTATGTAATGGTCATTTTGAATTTTTTGGGAAGTTTGTATACAACGTCGTAGCAATTTAGAATAATGTTCGTATTTTATTTTACTTCGCATGTTTCTATGTTTATAAAAATTGTATCTTAACTTTCGTTTGGTTCCACAACTTATTTTTAATCCTTTTGATATCCATACAGGTTTTTTACAGATATTTGTGATTTTTATTCGTATCACAGGAAAGCACAATTTATAAAACAACGTAAATAGGTCATAGAACTCCTTCATAGCTATTTGAATGTTTGACTTGTTAAAGACTTCTGAAAAAGTTAGTCTTGACAAGCAATAACGAAACTTTTCCAAGTTATCTTTGGAATAATCTTTTTTTAAAATATAGTAAGCTGATGGCAATGGACATTTGTTTCTTATTGGAATATTTAACATTTGAGCTGTATTATGATCCGATAAGTTAAGCTCTAAAAGTGTCCCAGTAGCATTCTTGATATTACTTATGAGATGGTCTATACATGTTTGAAGTCTAGTTGGTTCAGTTATATGCATATTCAACTTGTAACTGTTTGCTAGATTGATTAGATCAATGCTACTTTGGTTTTTTTTAAGAATATTAATATTTAGATCTCCAGCTAGTACAATATTTTTCTTGGAATTTTTTGCCAGTCTGAACAAAATTGAGTCAAGCTTCGAGAAAAAAATACTCAAATCTGAATTTGGCGTTCTATAAAGACAAATAACTATTATTTTCTGATTCAGAATTTCTACACCACAACATTCAAAATTTTGATCTTCAGCAAAATCCTTTAAAAACGTTATTTGTTTAAAAGATAAACCTTTTTTTGTAAGTATGGAAACACCACCTCGGCTTTTGTTGTTTCCTCTACAATAACCTGAAGCATTATTAAATCCAGCAATATTTATATTATTTTTATTCGTCGAATTAATAAATGTTTCCGAAAAACACAATACATCAGGCGATTGACCTTTAGTAGATAGTTCAGAAATTGTTATATCTAGTATATCTCTTTTAGAATGTAAACCTGCTATATTTTGGTGTATGATTCTAAAAAACTGAAATGCTCACAATTTGTTGGTGTTGTATCGATTAGACTATGTTTTTAATCGTCTTTGGTTACATTTTGAGAAATAACAGCTTCATTTTTTTTAAAATAGTAGGGAATTGTTCCCTTTTTAGGCTCGTTTTGTGTTCGTTTTATAATTATCTCTTTCTTGTGTACTGGTAACAAGGGCTTTTTAAAGTTCAAGAATTTAGTATCGTAATCTAATTGGTCTATGATATTATTAATTCTATAACAAATCGGATCAACATTATTTTCATTGTAGATATAACTCGTTTCATTTATATCTAAGTATGTGCAATTAGAGAAATTATTACATATATTTTTGATCATTCTATTAATTTTATACTCATTTAAATAAATATTACTTTAAACACTTAGTACAATAATCATGGGACATTTTTGGAATAACTTCAGGGCTGCACAGAGCTCAATCATGATTTGAGTAGGGTTTTTATCATGTTGGCCAAGAGATAAAATTAACCTGTTTCTTTGATTTGCCTCAAACCATTGGCAACATTTTAATATTTTATCAGAAGTAGCATATGGTTTCATGAATGATCTTACTTGATAGTTTTCATATTTCGTATTCCGTCTTGATCTTTGCAGTTTCTCTCTTAAACCTTTACATTGTTCTCCTCCGACAATATAAATATTCTTGTTATTTTTTTTTTTGTATCTATGTCTTCATTTAGGTTATTTTTGCATGTTGTGTCCGCCACATTTATATCTATCGATTGGACTGTATTTTTTGCATTTGGTGTAATTTTATGCATATTTTCCTTTTGAATGGGAGATTCATGGTTTGTTTTCAAACTGATGGGTGTTTGAAAATTTTCCATCAAGTTGCGACGTTGCATTTTGTTTCCATGTACTGATGAAGATGGTATGACATTTGTTTTCTTATTCCTGTTTGAAGATGGCGTAGTACAAATTTCTTTTAACATAATTATTTGTTGTTGTAAGCTTTCTATTTGCTTTTTATGCTGCATATTTTCTAATATAGTATTATCCAATTCATTACGTGTACTTTCTAATTGTAGCTTTAAGTTAACTATTTCTTCCTTCATATTTGTCGTAACTTCTATTATAAGCCGGTTCATCTTCGTTTGGTGTGTTTAATGTTAAGCTATTATCGTTAATATTTTCCATAGAATGTGATTTCGTTAAATATTTTGGGGTATGTTCCGTTCCTTGGTATGCTATCTCTTTAGGTTTATCAATGTTTAAAACTTTACTTTGAGATAAAGGAGTACTTGCATTATTAATAGTCGTTTTTTGCTGGCAACATACTTTACACACGTAACTTTGTTTTTGAATTTGATCCATTAATAAAAACTTTTTCATTGAAATCTTCAAACATTCTATTTCATAAGTATGGTCACACAGGGAACAAACAAGAAAATCCTTGTGTGAAAAATGTTTTTGGCATTGTGCACATTTCTTGGACTTCAATGCTCTGCGAGATCTCATTTTGGAAAACGAGTTAAACGGATTTTACAGTGGGATTAGAACCCGCGTCCTCTGATCGTGTGCCGAAGCAGTATACGATAAGCCAATTTTGACTTACGTAACTTGATGAAAATATCGTACCTTATCAAGGTTATTATTTAAATATTGACAATGATCGTTACTATGATTCATCAATTGGAATTTTTTCACACTAGCACTGTTCGTTTACCTCCAATGTAAATTTATTAAAAAACACTTTTATGCACTTTTTATTGTAATTATTTTTCCGTATAGGTATTATGTAGTCTTTTGATATGCTACTGATTCACTATTATTGTTTTAGATTTTCATGGATACAGGATCCATAAGATAGCTGATAATAGTGAAGAGCAGACCACATCAATTTTTTTATGAGAGGTATAGCATAGCGTTTATTCGCTCAAAGAGCAGCTCGACTGGGGAAGTACCTCCACCTTACAGAATACCGCAGCCAAATAACTTTATGTTGTGTAAAGTTGTGTTCCTGCGCGTGAGTAAGGTCGCCAGAGCTCATAGGGGAGGGGGGAAAGGTCGGTAACGCGTGAGCGATGCTTCGTGTGTTGCAAGCGTCCATATGGCTACGGTAACCGCTTACCATCAGGCGGGCCGTATGCTTATTTACAGACATAGTCGTAAAAAAAAAAAAAAAAATGTGGAGCGCCTAAAAAGTTACATAAGTGCTCGCGTGGAGTGTGTAACACCCCCTTCATACAAAAAATCCAAAGAATTCGAGTAACTCTTCATAAAATACAACTTTCGCTCGCAATTGTCAATACCACACGCGTTTAGGGAATTCGTACACCCCATGCGACTAATTGAGGGTTAAATTTATGTCTCTACTCTCTTGTGGTGTTACCCTCTGTATTTCCAAAGACGCTTCCCAATAGTTCGCAAGCAAATTGCGTGAAATTAAACCTCTTGGGCGTGCCTGACTTAAGTGTAAAATGCTTAACGTGGCCACTATCGCACTAACATTGCATCGGTGAACTTGAATTGATTTGGTTTTTCCCGTCACTACATAGTGCTTACGTCACCGTCATAGTAGGTACTCAAAAAATGCCACAATTGTCGAGTTGGTTTTCCGTCACTAAATATTGCTTGGGACGAAATAGTAGGTAGCCAAAAAACGCCACGCTTGGTTTTCATACAAAACGTGATACTTGCGTTATCTAGGTATATCTATATCTAATAATAATAATATATTTTATTAGACCACATTAGATAAACTCAATTAAATTGAAGTCTCTGACACTTAAGGTGGCAAAGCCTGTATACTAAGAGTCAGTTCCTTCCTATATATAATTGACAAATTTAAAAGTGTTCAAAAGTTAAGTTAAATCAAACGAATAAAATGAGAAAAAAAACTGTCTTATATCTAAAATCTAAATGTCATGCAATTAACATCATCAATTTATGTGTGATGAATGTAAATAAGTGTATGTGTGGGGATGTGTATGTGTGGGGGTGTGTATGTGTGTGTGGGGGGTGTGTCTATGCGTGTGAAGTTATGCAAGTGTGTGTGGTGAATGAGTCTATGTTGAAAGTTTATTTATTGACTATTTGATAAGAGTTGTTCGTAACTATATTTATCCAACCATTCCACAATTATATATTTAAAATTACTAAGTGAAGAACTACTTTTATCTGTGGTAAACAACACCGTCTTTTGTTTCACATTCTTCACAATCGCACCTTTTTTTGTGTATCTATGGTGTCCAAATATCCCTTACATACACAATGATAAACGCAGCGTTTGCGCGCTCAATGTGCACCAAGCCTAAACGTCCCCTACTAAACGACCATCTCTTAGGAGAATACCACTACAAAAGGGGCAAAGTGGGGGCGTTAAGAATTAACTATTTCTCGGGTATAAGACCGCACGCGCATACAAAATTAATATTACTACTCGATAGAGCACCCGGTGTTGTTATAAAAAACTGTATCGTGCGTGAAAATGGCGTTAATACCCGTGAGTAGCCTTGCTTTGGTGATGGTGATATAAAAGTGATGTGTTTAAGTGGTTTTGACACGTAATAAGGAGCAATGGTTGGGGATTTAATTAGGGGCGGAAGAATTGTGCGTGATTGAGATTTATTTGTGGTATTAATTCCATTATTCCAGGCGGGTACTACAAAGTACCCACCGTGAAATTGTAGTCCACAAACCGCTATGAAAAAAACTCGATAACCGACAGTTACCCAAACGGAAGCAGAATATTATCCGGCAATAAAACTCGACAACCAGAAATGGATCAGTGTGGCACTGGTGCACTGGTGATCGCTTCCTGCGACAGTTCCGACTACTGGAACGCGTAGTTTTTATATTGTTCAAAACCATATTCCACTCAATATATCTCTTTCTGACATAAAAATTAAGAAAAGGATACAATAAGTTACTTCTTATTGCTTTTCAACGTGAATTTATTCGCAATTAAAATTGGCCATTTTTTTTTCTAAAATGACATTGGTGCCGATTCTGTTGTAAATCGCACTAAACTAATTTTAGTCACATCACATCTCTTACAAACATTATTGAAAAAGGATAGAACAAACTTAAAGCTGCCAAATCAGTCTTTGCCGTCTTCATTTGCGGATTGTTAGACGTAACCGCGATAGATGGGGACTAAATTTATATTGAATCTTGTTGCATTGGACTAATTTGACAGGACAAAATTTCTTACATCCTTTTCTTATGTTCTTTATTATAAAGAGACATAGGCCCTGATTCTGTTGTTCACAACTAAACTAATTTTAATGTCACTATGTCTCTTTCTAACAAAGAACATAAGAAAAGGATGTAAGAAATTTAGTCCTGTCAAATTAGTCCAACGCTTGTTTTCAATATAATTTTAGTCGCCATCTATCGCGGTTACGCCTAAATACACGCAAAATAAGAGACAACTTAAAATATGTTTTATCCTTTTTCAATCATGTTCGTAAGAAAGAGATGAGATGTGACTAAAATTAGTTTAGTGCGATTTACAACAGAATCGGCACCATAGTGAGACTAAATTAGTTTAGTTGTAAGCAACCGAATCAGCACCAATGGCTTATTTGACAGCTATATACACCGTGACTTTTTATTCGTCTTAGAAACGCAGGCCACATAATGTACCCAATGAATAGGTAATAATTATTTTTAAAAAAAAAATTTTTTTGTACATTTGTATCATTAAAAAAAGTCAAATATTATTCATTATGACGCATGACGTAGTTTTAAACACCCGGTTACGAGCGCAGTGTACTCGACTCGTGCTCTGGGTTGCTGTTTTCTACCACTTTATACGTAAACTTTAATTTAGTATCTCGATTTGTCATAATTCAATTTTTTTTTTTAATATACAAATGATCAAAAAAAAATTTTTTTCTTAATTATTAGTACCTGGTCATTGGGTACATTCAAGTGGGCTGCGTTTCTAAGACGAATAAAAAGTCACGGTGTATATTGTCTATCCTTTTTGAATATTGCTTGTGAGAAAGAGAAGTGATTAAAAAAAATATTTGTGCGATTTACAACAGCATCAGCACTGTCTTTCCTTTACTTATACTATGATTGCTTCATGATTTATGTTTTGATAATGAGTTTCACCTGTCTTGGTGTCTGTCTGTCTGTCAAATCTTGCAAGTTAAATTGGTTTCACTTTTCGGTTTCCGATTGAGTTAAGATTTTGCATGCAAATGTAAATCGGATGACAATGCAATATTATTATGACATGGCGCTGATCTGATGATGGAGCCGGAAGGTAACTCTGTAATAAAACGATGCAACTCCATCGAGGTTGGACTTGTTTGATTCGTCTTGACAAGGACTCTGGTTCTAGAGTCTGATGATTAAGTTGGTCGAGTAATATATAAAAAAGCTTTTTTTTTACTGTTTATAGACCTGTATTTGACCGCAATTTCACCATGGTAAGTGATGACGCGGCCGAAGGTGGTAAGCATACAAAGCCTAGAAGGAACTGGCTCTCAAGTGCAGCTATCGGAACACACCGAAAGGTGCTTGGCGACAAATTAAAAACAACTGAATTTAATTATTGTTTTCAGTGCTTTGACTTAGTTACCTACTTGATTATTTTACACCTGCAAGGGATCGTAGTATTTGATATTTATTTCAACATGACATCTCTACCCGTTCTTAAGAAAATGTCTTGACAGACAGACGGACAACAAAGTTATCCTATAAGGATCCCTTAGAAAAGAAAACGTTTTAGGGGTTTCAAAGCCTAAGAATGCCTACAAGGAAAAAAAATATTTTTTTAATGCAATACTTTTCATTTCTTCCAACCTTCTGATTCGATGGTAGATTTCAATGTTCTCAAATCGCCTAAAACTAAGAATACACTAATTTCTTCTAAGCTTAGGGTCCCTACCACCTTTGACTACATTACTTACCATGTGCTATTGGCCAAAGACAAACCTTATTAACCTTATTAAGTTACCTTAGGAAAAGTTTCACCCGTACGTTGTTGACATACCGAAAATACGGATACAGGTTTTGCATCATTTATAATGCGGACAGCAAGGGAGTGGAACTTGCTTCCGGCGTCTGTGTTTCCTGACTCTTACAATATAGGGACTTTCAAGGCCAGAGTGAATAGGTTACTTGTGGGTAAGCGTGCTTTGTGGGTAAGCGTGCCTTGTGGGTAAGCGTGCCTTTTGGGTAAGCGTGTTCCATCTAAGGCTTCGTCATCTTCTCTTATTGGCGAGTCAGTGGCCAAACGCAAGCCCATTTAATTAAAAAAAATAAAACAGATATAATTGTCATGAAAAACCCCTGATATCTAAACTCTTCCAAGCTATCTATCAAGCCATCTTCAAATAAAACTATACACATAAAGTAAGATAAAAAGTAAAAGGATTCATGCTAGCGAGTACACTGCAAGTGAAACGCATCGCGTGTTGTACAGCACGCTAGTCTTGTTCCTACATTATCGATACTGTAGGAAACTTTGCAATGCAAGTGATTATGTTATTTTGTTTGCGGAACACATACGTGAATTCAGTGTAGCTTTTAAAAGGTACCATGATAAAATGTTAAATTATTTCTATTTTTTTTTTAATTTCGAATATTGCGTTTAATAAGAATAAGAATAACATTTATTTGTGCATAAAAACCAAAATTATCATAATTACAATGAGAACGATGAAAGTTGCAGTGGTTAAAAATAACTGTGTCGCAATCGCAACCCTCAACGCCCGTTTCCAGACTTGGTATCACACAATACAAAAACATTAACTGGTGATTATATAGTGAAATTCAAAATAATAATAAAATTATAATTATATATAAAAAAGACATTATTTAAAAAATTACAAAAAAAAAAATTCATGTCATGCCTACATGAAAAAATTTTGAAGGACCCATTGTGGTGGTGAAAGTATGTGAGTGAATTGTGTGGGGGTGTGTGTATATGTGAGTATGTATGTATAAGAGTGCATGTGTGTTTTTGTGATGTATGTATTGTGTTTACTTTTCTATCTCAATTAGGCTCTCGGTCTCATCATAGGAGAGGGTTAATAGCCATTTAACGAGTAGGACGACATTTAGCCAGTAGAATGAGTGGTTATTAGTAAACGATACTTAGACACATGATTGTACTCGTGATAACAAACAACTTTCCCAAAGAAACAAATAGGGATAAATAACTAAATTAAATAAAAGCTGATGGTGTATTCTAATTCTTACTTTGCAGGTGTCCATGTTACTACACTAGACTTTTGTGTGCATGAACATGGTCTGCTTGTAAATATCTCAGTAGCAGATACGTCCTTCTAGGCTTTGTGTGCTTACCACCTGCGGCCACATCACTTACCTACCACGGTCAAACACAGTAAAAAAAACCGCACTCAAAATAAAAAGAACATAATTCCAAGTAGTATTGAGACCAACATAAAATCAATCGTTGCCAATTCGTTGCCAAATCTCAAAACACAAAGAAATGGAGACTTTACTAAACGAGGGAAGGATTCCCGGAAGGGTGTGAAGAGTGTGTTTTTTGTTTGTTTGTTTAAACGGGCTAATCTCTGGAACTAAAAGTCGGATTTGAAAAATGCTTACTTTTTATCACGGGAACGCGGGTGAAACCGCGCGAGACAGCTAGTAATTAGTATAAGTATTTTTAGCCTAAGGTGTCCACTAACTAGAATCCACCTGACAATGGTGCCGATTCTGTTGTAAATCGCACTAAACTAATTTTAGTCACATCTCATCTCTTTCTTACGAACATGATTGAAAAAGGATAGAACATATTTGAAGTTGTCAAATTAATCTTTATGTGTATTTAAGCGTAACCGCGATAGATGGCGACTAAAATTATATTGAAAACAAGCATTAGACTAATTTGACAGGACTAAATTTCTTTCATCCTTTTCATAAGTTCTTTGTTAGAAAGAGACATAGCGAGATTAAAATTAGTTTAGTTGTAAACAACAGAATCAGGGCCAGTAATAAGCAAAAAAACAAGAAATTAATTTTATTTCAAACCACGTAATTTTTCTGTTTTAAAATCTAGATAGATAATTAATTACAAAAATCCATCAGTAAGTAATTTAACTTGACAGTAAGTGCTTCGCATGCTATAAGAAAGCCCGTTGAGTGACTTGCGTTAATAACATAACACAAATGAATACCTTACAATTTATTTGCAAGTCGAAAGTTGTGTCACAGTACAGAGACTTAAGGCTTAAGCAGTAACTCAAAACTTTCCTTCATTTCACATGCATGTGACGTGAACACCATGTGAAGATTGACTTTTGTATGCTCTACTGTTAACAGACGCAAAATTCATTTAGTAGTTTTGTAAATTAAATAAAGACAAAGCTTATGTGTGGCGGGCGAATCATCCAGCAAGGATTCACACTAATTATTAAGGCGCGTTTCATTTAGCAGGTCACATATCAATAAAAATATGAATAGAGAAAATATATTGACGGGCCAGTAGGCGCAGTTGGTTAAGGTTCACCTTACGCGCCGCAGGTCGTGGGTTCGATTCCCACACAGGACACGCATTTGTGTGCATGAACATGTCTGTATGTCCTGAGTCTGGGTGTAATTATGTATATTAAGTATGTATTTATGTATTTACAAACAAAAAGTAGTATATGTATTATATCAGTTATCTGGTTTCCATAGTATAAGCTCTGCTTAGTTTGGGATCAGATGACCGTGTGTGAGGAATGTTCCAGGATATTTATTTATTTATTATTTTATTTATATAACTCTTCCCATATAGCTCTTTATAAGCGATCGATCGATAGCTAGATGGCGTTATAATAGATTTGAACAAAATAGTAAAATTACGTTATATCTGTACACATAAAAGAGTTGTCCTAACTCACTGACTGATCTATCAAAGCTCGGCCTTAACAACTGACAAAAAAAACAACTTTAAATTTGAATCTAGATTCCTTTTATAACTTTTAAGAAAGGTTTTTTGTAAAATATAATCGCGAATGAAACTGCGGACAGAAAGCTAGTGAATTAATATTTTTGCTATACCAATAAACCACTCCAATTTATCTATATTCCGAAGTTATTTGCAACCTGTTTAAAACAGTTTCCTATCGAAGTCAATCTGAGTGTTCACTCAAAGTTAACCTACTGCCTCGCAACAATATACTGTGGTTTCCAACGACATATCGCGAAATTGATTACACAGTCCACGTAACCGTGAGTTACACAAATTGAGATGAGCACGAGTTTTAATATTGACATGTTATATGTACCTAGCCGATATACAGCTTACAGCTTGTAGTAATGACAATACTTTTACTGTTACATACATGCGTGACTAAGCCTAACGATCTCGGCTGTTCTAACATAATGTTAAATTTTATGTTCGTCAACGTAATTTCAATTACGCAATAATTTTAGTTTATGACAACACTTATTACGCTTTTTTTAAAAAAAAAAAAAATCGACTTCAATATACAAATCAGTGTCAGATAAGATTTGTTTCATACTTTTTAGTGTATTTTGAAGTCGTTTTTTTTTAATTACTTTTTATTTCGTAATTTTTAGTTTTTCTTAAATGCTAGTGCATTTAAGAAAAACTAAAACTAATTTGAACAAGGTTTTCAGATGATTTTCCTTTGACACCACACCCGTAGCTCGTATCAATAAGCTAGGCCGTCACACATATTTGTCCATATCTTGAAAACTACTGACCCGATTTCGATGAAACTTGCACTGTTCCCTAAGTTGAAGTAAATGTAAATCAATAAAAAAAGAATGGTTACAATCCGATTAATACCTTCGGAGATATGCGTGGACAAACATTTTTTTTTTTTTTTTTTACTGTTTATAGGCCTGTGTTTGACCGTAATCTCACCATGGTAAGTGATGATGCGGCCGAAGGTGGTAAGCACACAAAGCCTAGAAGGAACTGGCTCTCAAGTGCAGCTATCGGAACACACCGAAAGGTGCTTGGCGACAGATTTTCATCTTGAGGGTGGTAGCCAGCCAGGCGGGTACTACAAAGTACCCTACCACCGTGCTATGATTTCCTCACGATGTTTTCCTTCACCGAAAGCTCAAGCTCATTGTAAGATTCGAACCCGGGACCTTCGTCTCGGTATCCGACGTCACTACCACTGAGCTATCATCGCCTTAAACATACATATATACATACACCTATGAAATTTTGTATATTTGTTTGGAAGCCCTAATAGATCATCATATGTGAATATATTGCAGTTCCAATAATATTACATACATACGTGTCGATTAATAATAATGAATGCCAATTTCTCGTTTTTATCGATACATTTACCGAGAACAAAAGGAAAGTAACTCATATCGACATTCAATCTGACAGCAAATCACTAGCGTACGATATATGATATAGGTATGTATGAATCAAAATCAAGTCATTTATTCAGTTCAGGCCCTAGTAAGGCACTTATGAACGTTAAATTGGTACATACAGTTGAATTTACCACCGGTTCGGAATACACTTAAACTGAGAAGACTCCAACAAGAAACTCAGCAAGGCTTTTTTTTTGTGGAAGATCTTTTAATAATGCATCCATATGCAAACTGCTCATGCTTCGCACGATGTAGAGTATTACCCAACTGATATGGCGCGTCGTGAATCTTCGTTCGCACAGAAAAGAAAGTATGGCCCCGAAGATTAACGAAAGAATGCTTAAAACTTACAATCAACCTTAGATCACTACTATAAGGTTCATAATACACTGCAGCTGTTAGTTCCGTCTCACTCGCAAGTCACGCCCCTTCGCACGGCGCACCGCCCGCGCTTTGAATATGTATCTTCTGCGCAGGTACATCGGTAAGCCATATCAGTTGGGTAATACTGTAATGTTGTTAACGATATCACTCTATTCATATTCTTACTCTATGGTAACAAAATCAACTCGCAAGGACAAAATTCCATATATTTTAACATCGGACTTTCTCCCATATAAATGTGACGGTCCCCTGAGGACCATAACACGTTGTGAACGCCACGCTTACATAGGAATGACTTTATTATCCACGTTCATTCGATCTTTTACAAGAGAACCTCCCTTGGATTTACGATGTACTTTTACGATTGAATTACTGTACGTATATTGTATACTGTGTATTTTGTCTAAAGGATTTTCTTTGAAAGGGAAACCTGATTAAATCTAAGCTAAATTTATACTAAATCAGTTTGTTGCTAGCATTGCAGCGGCAGCGAAGGTCTTGGGTTCAAATCCTACAATGAGCTTTAGCTTTTTCTAGAACAGTGTTTTTCAATCTTATTGATTTCACGACCCCCTTACAGTTTGAAAAATTCTGGCGACTCCCTTGTCAGACAGACAAGGAATTTATAAATTAAAAGATTACGATAATGATTTTCTTTATTTTGATACCTTTACTTATTAGTCTGCAAGAAGCAGCGAGAGGTTTGCAACTAAGTAAGAGTTAAGTTGGACGCCCGGTTGCGCGAAGTCTACCTTGCCTTTTTCCTTCTACCGGCGACCCCCTGACTAAGGTTTGACCCACAGATTGAAAAACACTGTTCTAGAAGAAAAAAAATCTTCGAAGATAAAGGGGAAGGTATTTTTTTGACTGATTATTCATCATAAGTCAAACACTACGCTAAATAAACGAAAATTAAAACATGTTTTGGAATGTACAAATGAAGTTCATTCATATGATACCCCATTTAAATATGTGTAGCTATTTCGAAATATCAGGCCCTTTTGAAAAAATTTCAATCGCAATAACTTATTACCTTTTTCGTTCGAAACCCTAAACACGAGAAATTGGAATTCATTATTATGTATTTAGTCGTTCAAACTACGAACGCGCAGTTCGTTTCAATGCAGCGTTGCACATACTCGTGCTCAATGCACATACTCTAGTACAGTCGCTCTAAGTATATTCTTTCTATATCTATGATGAGAAGCGCTCGTGGTGGTGGACTAGCCGTCGGCAAAGTTAAGCTACCACCGTCGTGGTCGGTACCTGGATGAGTGACCGCCTAGTGGTATTTCAAATCGAGCGTTTCCGTGCTTCGGAAGGCACGTAAAGCCGTTGGTCCCGGTTATCACTTAATTGTGATAGTCGTTAAGCGAGTTGGATGCCTGCTATGCGGCTTGAAAAATTCACACAGTAGGTTGACCACTACCTACCTCCACCGATCCACAGTGGGCACGCGTGGTGGAGTATCTGCCTATTCCCTTTCATCCTAATTTGTGAAAGGAGGCCTGTGCTCAGCAGTGGAACATGATCTATGATGACAACCGTTTTTCCTAAATTTCAGAAATCCCTTCCACTCCTGCTGCTTATATCATCTACTCTGGCGCAGTACGACTACGAACGCCACAGCTTCGAGGGTTTCGAGGGCTTCCACCACAAGCCTGTGGTGCACCACCAACAGCAGCAGAGCCTTGAAGATCATCATGGGGAGGAGTTTGATTTGGATTATCATGTGAGTTGGGCTATCTCGTAGCTGACTTTGAATCGGAAGGATCTTCAGGGGAAAATTAAATAAATATCCTGGGACATTCCTCACGGCTATCTGATCCCAAACTAAGCAGAGCTTGTACTATGGAAACCAGTTTTTTTTTTTTTTTTTTTTATATTTAATGTGTTTAGGCTTGACCGCAATCCCGCCTGATGGTAAGCGAAGATGTAGTCTAGGGTGGACCGCGCGTACCCATAAGATGCCTGTTCACTCTGGCCTTGAATATACCCATGTTATAAGTGTCTGGAAACACGTTGTCCGGGAGAGCATTCCACAGCTTGGCCGTGCGTATAAGGTAAGAGGAAGCGAAACGCTTGGTACGGCAACACGGAATGTCGACGACGAAGCGGTGGAGACCCTCCCGACGCCTAGTGGTCCGATAGAAGAACGGGGATGGGGGGACAAGATCATGGAGTTCCTTATCGCATTCTCCGAATTTATAAATGATAGAATACATATACAACTTTTTTGTATGAAATACATACTTAATATCTGTATGCATATAAAATAAAATGTCTGTGGTACAAAATCGACAGATATAAATTGAATACATAACGCCAGTCCCTCCATCCTTTGTATGTGTACCCTTTTGGCATGCGATGTACATAAACTCTCGTCATTTATTTAGATTTATATCTGTGGTACAATCTATCAATACAAGTATGTATAAGCCGCCATTTTCAAAACTGTTATTTAAGGGGGGGTCTAAGCTCAAATTCACAAAAATGGGTTTCTTTGAGAGTCGAGTATGACGTAACGCATTGAAAATACCTAACACAAAAAATACTGTGGACAGAAGAGGGTTTTGAGAAAAATGTTAACCGAATAGAATATTAAAAAGTGCTTTGATATTCCCAATAAAAAATTCGTAAGTTACGTCTAAAAAAATCTTTCGCGTTGAAGTTCTCCGAAGTTCTCCGAAGAATATATAAGATATTGAATTATATTAGAATGTTAACCGGACACTTATTCAATTTAATGTGTATATTCTGTATAATCTAAAGAAAACCCGTAAATAACAGTCCATTTCATAGAGTCGACACATTTATGATTTACCATTTTCAACACTATTCCAGTGAAGAACGAGTGCTGTCAAAATCGTAGTCAGTCCGCGCCTTAATGCAACGCGTTATATTGTTATTAATCAGTACATAAGCACTTACTTTCGTTTCGATATTGGTTTGCTCGTGTTTACTACTCTCAAGGGATGTTTCCTCGTTTGAAATGAGGTTTAGTGAAGTCGCTGTGCCGGTAACGAAAGGGGCATTATTCGGTCCCCACACACTGGCAACACAGCGCCTCCTCACGGAGCTCTGGCGACCTTACTCACCGCAGGAACACAACAACAAATTAAACTAATGTTATTTTATTATACAGCAATCAAGACCCATTAATTTTTCCCCCATTAAAAAGACTAGTCATAAAGTTCAAAATACATATTACAGGCGCACCCGAAATACTCGTTCGATTACTCAGTGAAGGACCCTCACACCGGCGATGATAAGGAGCATTGGGAGACCAGAGACGGTGATAAAGTTAAAGGTAAATTTCCAAATTATAACCAAATCATCGTCCACATAACAATTATAAAAATTAGAGGAATATATTACCCGAGGTTTATATAGCGATTGAAAAATCTGACCTTAAAATATTAACTGACCACAAAAACTGCAAGAATATTTGTACTACACAACATTGGCCCTGATTCTGTTGTGCACAACTAAACTAATTTTAATGTCAATGGCCCTGATTCTGTTGTTCACAACTAAACTAATTTTAATGTCACTATGTCTCTTTCTAACAAAGAACATAAGAAAAGGATGTAAGAAATTTTGTCCTGTCAAATTAGTTGAATGCTTGTTTCCAATATAAATTTAGTCGCCATCTATCGCGGTCACGCCTAAATACACGCAAAATAAGACGGCAAAGATTAATTTGACAACTTAAAATATGTTCTATCCTTTTTCAATCATGTTCGTAAGAAAGAGATGAGATGTGACTAAAATTAGTTTAGTGCGATTTACAACAGAATCGGCACCACTATGTCTCTTTCTAACAAAGAACATAAGAAAAAGATGTAAGAAATTTAGTCCTGTCAAATTAGTCCAATGCTTGTTTTCAATATAAATTTAGTCGCCATCTATCGCGGTCACGCCTAAATACACGCAAAATAAGACGGCAAAGATTAATTTGACAACTTAAAATATGTTCTATCCTTTTTCAATCATGTTCGTAAGAAAGAGATGAGATGTGACTAAAATTAGTTTAGTGCGATTTACAACAGAATCGGCACCATTATCACTTTTTGATGATACTAGTCTAAATTATGTAATTAAAGCTATCTATACATTCCCACAGGCACATATACCCTCCTCGAAACAGATGGAACAAAACGCGTCGTAGAATACGAAGCGGACGACAAAAACGGCTTCAACGCTGTCGTACACAAAATAGGCACGCCAAAGCACGAAGAACACAAACCAGCGCACGAAGAATACAAACAATCGGACGAAGAATACAAACAATCGCACGAGGAATACCAGCCAGCGCACGAAGAATACCATGCAAAGCCTGTGCATGAACCGTTCAACTACCATGAGTATACGCATTATGGTGACGGGTTCATACCTATAGCTGGGTACGATCACTAAAGTTTGAGCTGTTTGTAACTTAACTGTTGACGTGCGCTTGAATAAAATGGCTTTGACTTCTAAGTTTAAAATTCGTCCAAAAACATGGTAACTGTATTCTAGTGTCATTTGTATTCTAGTGTCATTTGTATTCTAGTGTCATTTGTATTCTAGGGTCATTTGTCGATTGTTTTTGAAACCCACGTCATTATTTAAGAATTGATTTGGTACGTTCTAAGTTTTATGATCAAGCTTTAGTTTTCGACTTTTTGCTTCCTATGCCTGGGTCAGTATTTATGTGACCTCTATTACGTCTGTTACAATTCGACATTATCATTAGTTTGAAGAATTCATAGATTACAGATATTCTATTTTACAAAGTTTATCTATGATTGTTGTAAAACGGTTTACACAGAACTGAATGGTCATAGTAAAACATAACAACTGTACAGTAGTACCCAACTAATATGGCTTACCGATGTACCTGCGCCTATTTTCAAAGCGCGGGAAACGCTATCGGCCGGCAGCCACCGCCATGTTAGCGCGCGCCGTGCGGAGGGGCGTGACTTGCGAGTGAGACGGAAATAACAGCTGCACTGTATTATGAACCTTATAGTAGTGATGTAAGGTTGATTGTAAGTTTTAAGTCTTTCGTTAATATTCGGGGCCATACTTTCTTTTCTGTGCGGGCGAAGATTCACGACGCGCCATATCAGTTGGGTAATACTGTACTTCAAGTATGACATATTTTTTCAAGTAGACTCATGTGAAAATAAAAATAATTTAAGATGTGCAAATGAGTAATGCTTGTTATAATGAAATGTTATTATTTATTTGTTGAGTGGTACTAAAATCTTTTTCATTCGATAGTGCGGGTGACACGCGGTTAAAGGTGCTTTCCCACACATAAGTTGTCGGATGTTATCTTCAAGAATCAGTCAACGAAAACATAACGGTAATGTAGATGCATTTTTCTTCGTTATAGAAAAATGTTAAACGCAATCTTAACGTTTTAAGAGTAATTTTTGACAAAAATACCGTGCTGCCGCGTACCGTCTGCGTGAAAAATATTTTATTTATATTTTATGGCTTTCATTGCTGTTTTATAATGTCCTTTTTAAGCTTGTTATTAATTACAATGAGACTGTTGTTATCTTTGTATGTTATTGTAGTTTGTAAGTATTGTACAAAACGTCATGCGATTGAATAAAAACTTTTTGTATCGTTGACAATATTTGCTTTTGATTTTGAAGGACAGAGACTGTTAAACTTTACGCCCCTCCGCCCCTTTACATATAAGAATGTTTTATTGAGTCGATTTAGAAAATAAATTAAAGCATTTTGTCATTCATGTCCATACGAAAATACAACGCCTTTAAAAATACGTGTTTCATACAAATTACTAGCAATATACAGGTCCCGTAAATAATGATAAAAACTAAAACTCTCGAAAGCAGAGATGATAGACACAGAAAACCTATTAGAAAAAGTAAAATAATACCAGTAAAAAAAACATGGATTTAGAAATACAGGGTGTTGTTTTGGTCGGCGACAAGCGACCCAGGAGCGGTAGTACAAAATATATATTCCCCAAAAATGGACTTAATTCCATTAAATACTGTAAATATGTTGAGAAATACCTTATTCAATTTGAAATAAAAATACCGCAAAGTATGGTTACTAGTCACGTGCACAGATTAGAGCTAGGCGCAAGCCGCCATCGCCCCACCCCTTTACTCCCTCGTACTCCCGTTGAAATTATGTCAACACTTTAGCT
>OX596267.1:4754638-4897638 GCA_951394255.1 Polyploca ridens
GTTGATGACACAGAATGTGCTCTTTGGTGCACATCATTTCGTCGTTTTCTGGTTTGGGCTGTAAGAAAATATGTGATTATTAAGAAATTCTTAAACGAACTAGCTAATTAAGTCAAAATAATTATACAATGTATAACGGAAGGGGTATATCTATCCAAAAGGGGGTCAAGACTATATCAGGTACAGACTCTACTAAAAGTTTCAGTTCAAAATAAATTACTCCAAAATTCATACCTTTTTCCTTCCAAGTTTATTGAATTAAAATCATAACCAACGTGTCACCGCCCAATGAGGTTTATTATCATTTTGCTAATATTAAAGAAGTATACTTTTATACCCTTTCCGTTGCGCGTTGTATTAGGTAATGTACGGGCAAGCGTACTATTTTGCATTAATTGTGCAATTAGCTGACATAGCGCGACTGTGATTGCGTCACACAAACTTTAGTGCATTAAAGGCATTCAAACTAGACACACGTGTTTCTTTTACATTTCGCAACCAGTTCAATATTAACAGTAAGAACACTCTATATTTTGGTCCTTCGAGCCGGAGTTGAAACAGCGACCTATGGATTCGCCATCAGTACAACATTAACTGTAGGAACACCCTACATTTTGGTCCTTCGAGCCGCATTTGAGCCAGCGACCTATGGATTTGCCATCAGTACAACATTAAACAGTAGGAACACCCTACATTTTGGTCCTTTCAGCCGGATTTGAACCAGCGACACATGGATTCGCCACCAGTACAACATTAACAGTAGGAACACCCTACATTTTGGTCCTTCGAGCCGGAGTTGAACCAGCGTGCTAGGGATTCGCAACTAGGCGAATTAACTATAGGTAACATTTATAATGCGGACAGCAAGGGAGTGGAACTTGCTTCCGGCGTCTGTGTTTCCTGACTCATATAACCTTGGGACTTTCAAGGCCAGAGTGAATAGGTTCCTTCTGGGTAAGCGTGTTCCTTATGGGCGGGTCAGAGGCCAAACGCAAGACCATTTAATAAAAAAAAAAAAACAAGTAACCTCCGAAATGACCGGCTCGAAGGACCATAAAGATGAACATCTTGAAGAGGATACCGGCTCGAAGGACCATAAAGAGGATATCGACGTGTGTACCTGTGCGGGCGAGAGTGCCGGGGGCGGGTCGATGGTGGGGTTCCGCCCGGCGAGCAGCGGGCTGGCCGTGGCGCTCGCCACCGGCGTCGCGCCGCCGCTGTTGCCGTTCGGCACGCTCTTGCCGCCGCTGCCGCACTGCTGGGCCTGTATCGCTTCCTTCACCTCTTGGAACTTCTCGATGAACTGCGAACAATGGGACCCACGATTAAAGTCGACAACAAGCATACGGCCCTCCTGGTAGCAAGGTAGCTCTACCGCACAGGGCGCCAGCAACAACAGCACCAAGGTCACCTATATGCTCTAAATCTTGATACAAAATCACTGAAACGCAAATACTGCTGTACATTATACCGGGATTCCCCGACTATAGACATAACTTCTAGCATTGTATGTAGCAGGGTTGCCAGATATACGATTTAAATAGTATTCATAAGATTTTTAGACTTATTTTGCATGTACGATCAAATTTGTAAAATAAAACGAAGTTTCTAACTAGCACAGTTTCTTCGAAATCATCAAAGTTCGTTTACAAACAAACTTAGTTATGCGGTCCGGTTTTTTACAACAGGCCCAAGCCAAAAAATATACGTCCAAGGAAGTATGGATTCCTCGGTGAGCGAGTCAGACTTAGATTCGCAGTTGAACGGTTCTTATTTCACATGGCTTTGAATTGCGGATAGGGGCGCCTTAGAAATATCGCACAGGGCGCTGGTAGAGCTAAAACGGGCAAGCGGTTACAGACACTGTCAGCACACGGGCATCACTCACGCGTTATCGACCCTTCTACCCTCCCCGACAACATTCAGTATTTGGCTGCGGTATTCTGAATAGACTTCCCAATCGAGCTGCTCTTTGAACGAATAAACGCTACCCTCTACCTCTCACAAAATTTCCTGTATTTTTTCTTAATATTAGGCTCAGTAGGTTGGGAGATAAGGTGCGGGTGGTAAATTTTAAGTCAATTTAGTTACTTACATAATATTTATATCAAAATTATAAAAAAAAAATGTAAGCTTGCCCCTCACAATATCATTTTATATATCACACGGTACAGCTTTTGTTTTTTTTCTAATTTGTCCCCCAAAAGTGACCCCCATATTCCAAATTAATTTATTTACGATACACATCCGTATTTGGGTCACAGTAATTCATATGTGTACCAAATTTTAACACAATCGGTCTAGTAGATTCAAAGACAATCGGCTGTGACAGATGGACAGACAGACACACGAGTGATCTTATAAGGGTTCCTTTTTTCCTTTTGAGGTACGGACCCCTGAAAATGGGGTTCCATAAGATCAATACAAGAAAACTTTTACAAGACAAATTTTAGCATAACTAATATTATAAATGCGAAAGTAACTCTGTCTATCTGTCTGTAACGCTTTCCCGCTTAAACCACTGAACCGATCGCGATGAAATTTGGCATGCATATAGCCTATGGTATGGAGAAGGACATAGGCTACTTTTTATCCCGGGAACGCGGGTGAAACCGCGCGGATCAGCTAGTTCGTAATAAAGTTATCAAACGTTGATTAGCTAAAATTCCGAAGTCTTTATCTGACAGGTGACATTTGGTGATCGAAAGAGTGAGACGGGGCACACTATTACACTGATTTAGTTAAAAAGCAATTATGAAGAAAGGGGTTAATCTTTTATGTTAGATCAAGGTAACTAAAACGCAACAAATAAAAACCTCCCGAGTTATCCTAATCAAAGTAAACTCAGACTCACCTTCCCAAGTTCAGGTTCGGATGCGAACCCTAATCCATACACAGTGTTGGCGCGCACGTCGCTCCACTGTCCGAACTTCTGCGACGTCTTCGTAAACGTCATGTTTGCTGTTATAGTGCTATTTATCACTGCCTGTAAAAAAAATAACAATTTGGGTATCATGGGACATTCCTCACACACGGTCATCTGATCCCAAACTAAGCAGAACATGTACTATGGATACCAGATAACTGATATAATACATACACTACTTTTTCTTTGTAAATACACACTTAATATACATAATTACACCCAGACTCAGAACATACAGACATGTTCATGCACACAAATGCATGTCCTGTGTGGGAATCGAACCCACGACCTGCGGCGCGTAAGGTGAACCTTAACCAACTGCGCCAACCAACTGGCCCGTCAAATACTGGGTATGATTTTTATAAGGTTTTAAAAGAAGTTGGAATAGCATTCTAGTTGGTTCGCTTATGGAATAATTTTAAATCTATCAGCTTGAGTTCATGCCTTAATAAAAGGGGGTAAATTACACCTCCTTTATTTTATACTTTCGCAGTAATATCTGAAATGAATTCGCAATTTTTTAACCGACTTCAAAAAAAGGAGGTTCTCAATTCGGTTGTATTTTTTTTAATGTTTGATACTTAATAACTCCGTCATTTATGAACCGTATTGGAAAATTCTTTTTTTGTTTGGAAGGATACCGTTTTGTCCCATTGTCATCAGATCAGGATTTGATTACTTCTTAGTGTACTTTGAAGTCGGTTTAAGTCAGTTTTCAATTATTTTGCTATGAATTCATTATGATTTTATTTTCATATTGATTCATTATTGTTACTAAGACATTAAGACATATTAATTACTAAATGTACTGAAAGGAGCTGTTTTGATTCTTCCTTTTTTCAAAATAAACAACAAATATCGTCACAACAATAAATATTAGTCCTATAACACCGTACAAATACTTCCGAGATTATCTTTTTCATGACAATACCAGTAGCGACATCTATTAGCTACATCAAGAAGTTGCACATTCCAGTGTATAGATGGCACCACAAAATCCTACATCGCACTAACGAAGTTCATGTCCACATTCTGCATTAGAACTTACAACATGTACATACCCCCTTGATAACTACTGAGATTTTCTATAGTGGCCACCTCTACCAACCTCTCGGTCATAAAAGACTGCACACTATACCAGGCAACCCCTCACGAGGCGTCTGGGACCATCTGCGGTAGGTCACGCCGCCAGAGTACTCGCCACTGATACTCATGAGAAAATGTGAGTCGCACCGTGATCACTCACTACAATTTGTCCAGAATGGTACCGGAGCTGTAAAGCCGCTCACTACACGCACCCCAGCACGCCAGCACTAGCACGAGCACAAGCACGAATGCAAGCACAAGCATAAACGCACCTTGTTGGTGCTAGCGGATTCAATCCCGCTAGGGACACCAGAGAAGCTGGCTCCCATTTCTCCAGAATGGGCTGACTACATATACAGTGGACCGAGGTCGCCAGGCACTTCTTCCTATTTCCTTTGGATGGTCCATTATTTAAACCTGATCCAAAACCTAATTAAGCAGTTGTCGCCACTGACCTTAGTCCCCTCAACACTGATGATCCGGTAGAGGTTCCTCGAGGAGTCGTAGAAGAAGGAGACGGAGACGGCGGCCGAGCTCGCGGACATCCACGAGCGCTTCGTCTTGGGGTCTATGTGGAACACGTGCGCTTTGCACGTGAAGATCGGCTGCTCACTGGAACACAACATAACATTACAGTAGTACCCAACTGATATGGCTTACCGATGTACCTGCGCAGAAGATACATTTTCAAGCGCGGGAAACCGCTATTGGTCGGCAGCTGCCGCCATGTGTGCGGAGGGGCGTAACTTGCGAGTGAGACAGAACTAATAGCTGCAGTGTATTATGAACCTTATAGTATTGATCTAAGGTTGATTGTAAGTTTTAAGCATTCTTTCGTTAATCTTCGGGGCCATACTTTCTTTTCTGTGCGAACGCAGATTCACGCCGCGCCATATCAGTTGGGTAATACTGTACATTATTATTATCAAAAGCTTAGTCGACAAACAAGCATACGGCTCGCCTGCTGGTAAGCGGTTACCATAGCCCTATGGAAAATTGCATCATACTCGTCATCGCGCGTTACCGACCTTCCTCTCTCCCAAGAACCTCTAGCGACCGTATTACTCTTTGGAAAGCTTGTAGGGGCTTGTCGATTCAGTCTAATTTGTAGTTTTACCACCACGCCGGGGCACGCAATTGTTGTCAGTGCGATTAGAATGTAAATATTATATAATGAATGTAAGCTTGTTTTGAAAAGAATAATTGCTGAGTTTATTGCCGGCTCTTCTCAGCAAATGCAACCTTCCGAACCGGTATTAGAGTATAAGAGTCAGACTTTTCATAAGTGCCTGCGAAGGTCTATTTGAATAAATGATTTTGAATTTAAATTTGAAATAAGAGGGGGGGAAAGTAGCGGTCCCACAGCGCGCAGTTTTGAGTTCTGCGATCAAAGTTCAGCGTTCCGCGGTTATTGTACACACAGCGAGCAGTCTAGAGTTCTAAACTACAATATTCGCTACGACATATTCCCTTTTTTTAACTTTAAAACAAAAAAAAATCTTGTGTCACTCAATAAATTTTCCGAAAGCTCAGATGTATCGCGACCTGCCAGCTTTCGAGAATGGAAATCCGACAGATCAAAAGCAGCGCATAAATCACAGTGAACGCGGAAGGCAGAACTCTGACCGCTGAACTCTAAATCGCAGTGGGATCGGCGCCTTATACTTCCATAATTTCTGAAAATCCACGAATTTGACCATGTGTTCTTTTCAGTGGAAAGTAAGATCAGTGTGTAGCTTTTTTTAATCAACATTTAATTATCATTGGGGAACACGGGCAAACCCGTAGAAAGAATACTACTTCCCATATACGAGGGTTGATCTACACTTGTCTGGGCCAACCCAAAATAGCTCTTATCAACCCAAACTAAACTATCATATCATATTATATGGCCTTGAAACTACCCAACCCACACCAATTGTTTCATTGACCTGATTATATATCCGACATGCATGGCTCATGTCATGTTTAGCCGATCAGACATTATTATATACCGACTGAAAAACTCAATAATGAAATAATAAACAAATATATTTCTGACTTAGTTACAAAGCGTTTTTCTTTCTTAGTCCGGACACAACGCATCGCCTCTTCATTTCATATGCGAACAGCAAAGGATTGGAACTCTCTTCCGGGGTCTGTGTTTCCCGACACCTATAACCTAGATGTATTCAAGGCCAGAGTGAAGGCTTTTTCTTGGTAAGCGTGCTACATACTCGGCCTCGTCATAACTCCTCATGGGGTAAGTCGAAGAGAAGAAGAAGAAAAATCTTTATTTTAATAAGGCTAATATTATAGAAGGAATATTTGTTAGTTTGGATGTAGGAGGTAATCTCAGAAACTACTGATCCGGTCCTGAATATCACTAATAGTAAGCTACATTATCCTCAAGTATTATAGGCTACTTTTTACCAATACAGCTAAGTATGGTACACTAGCTGTCCCCCGCGGTTTCACCCGCGTTCCCGGGATAAAAAGTAGCCTATTATACTCGGGGATAATGTAGCTTCCTATTAGTGAAAGAATTTTTAGAATCAGGCTGGTAGTTCCAGAGATTAGCCCGTTTATACAAACAAACTCTTCTGCTTTATTATATTTGTATAGATAGTTTAGATTTAGCAAAGCAAAGAGTGAATATTGTAAAATATAAGGACTAAAATAGAAGGTATTAAAACATACCCTTTTTCCTTGACAGTATATTCCTCCATTTTGAACTTAGGCACTTCATAAATTTACTACAAGAAAAATCTTTGAATTCTCCTCTGATGAAGGAATAGAACAATAAAACTCAGTCTCAATTCAAGGCATACAGATGCTTGTGAAACTGCAATAAATAGGTTCAAACAAGTTTAGACTGTATCACAATAAGTTTAAGTTGAAGCTCCCTGAGCATTGCGTGTGATGACAGTTGACTGATAAATCAATATCTTGACAAGTGACATATTTAAGTGACAAGTGATAAGATTTGATGATTTGATCCCACCAAAAACATTTTATGTAAAATTGGTTACCAATACTCACAAACTCATAACTATGACTACTACGCTATGACTGTTAAAAAGTTATGAGATCTCATGAAAAGTCAGCCCCTAACTCTACAAGCCCTAACTCTACAAGCCCTAACTCTACAAGCCCTAACTCTACAAGCCCTAACTCTACAAACCCTTCATCTTGGTCAAAAAGTATGGCTTGGCTGTTTCGAGACCGTTGTACTGACACTGCCATGGTCTTATGGTCAGAAATTAAGTCACTGGTCTTTAATGTTTTGTCATGCAATAGTTATATGAAACAGTCATTGCGATTCTGAAAATTCGTTCACAAATAGCTAGCTATTTGAAACTGCAGGGAACAGATGACAGGGACCGACAGGGACAGACCAAAGCGACGTCATGGGTAGATAAGCAACATTTGCTAAAGGAGGCCACAGACTGACAAAGCAAAGATAAAAAACTAAACATTTCAATATAACTAATAGTTATTTAATGTCCAAAGAGCAATGTCCAGTCACAATAGCTTCATGATAATAGACAAAGCAACAACAAATCTTCTATAATTACATTTTCCTTATTATTGTTTTGTCTCCTTTTATTATGTAAATTCTGAAATTGATATTTATAGGGAATATTCTACTTAATACATGATATGACACAGCATTAATACATAATATTGAGACATTCTTAGAGCCAGGAGGCGTACCTCGACATAAATTAAGAAACCTTGTCAGCAACTGGTTCTAGGGAACTCTGGGGTAGGTCTTTGGCAATAGAATGTCAAAATGACGGTGGTAGCTAGCCAGATGGGTGCTACAAATTACTGGACCACCATGCCATGGTCTCATCATTTTGTGTTGTATCACCAAAAGTTGTGGGTCACGGAGCCAATACCATCCAAATATGTACAATAGTCACCCCAATGTATTATCAGACTATCACTTCAAATGGCCCAACTAGAGTGACTCACATTCCACCATCAATTATATTTCATCTCATCTCACAAATCTCATCTCATCTCAATAATCTCATCTCATCTCACTAATCTCATCTCATCTCACTAATCTCATCTCATCTCACTAATCTGATCTCATCTCACTAATCTCATCTCATCTCACTTCTCACTAAAATTATAAATATGTTTGAATGTTTACATGCAATTTGGCACACAGATAGAATGTGTTTTGGATTGACATATACAATACTTTTTATGCTGGGAAATCATAAGAATTCTTGAGAATGCAGGTGAAACCAGGGGCAAAACTAGTACAACATAATTATAGTTTAAATTATCCTTTAACAAAAATGTATACAATGTAAAACATACACAAATAGCATTCCAAACAATTAATACAATATTGTCCGTGAGAATTTCATTACATAAATTGTAACAATGCATTCACCATGTGAATTTCCCATGGTTAATAATTATGGAAGCAATAGAATTGTTTATTATTGTGAAATAGTATTTTCTTTAAATGTAGGTTATGTATATTATTTATGTATTTACAAACAAAAAGTAGTATGTAGTATATCAGTTATCTGGTTTCCACAGTACAAGTTCTGCTTAGTTTGGGATCAGATAACAATGTGAGGAATGTCCCAGGATATTTATTTATTAATTAATTATAGTACTATTCTCTTTGTGATATTACTATGAATACCTTAGCTTATTTTTAATTAAATTCTACCATGATTTTTGACTGAGATACAAATAATTTTTGTATTCCTGACCAATTTCCATTACCGGAACCTGTGATTAGAACCTTTGATTTCCCGGGAATTGGGTAATATGGGCGCCCCATTATATTTTTTTCATAGAGCCAATGGGTTTCATTCAAGATTAATTCAGAAACAATGAGAAGTTAAGATTACTTACAAAAATAAACAAATATAGCTTATCTATTACTATAAAATAGTGTTACATTTATAGATAAGATTTTAAATCCAATCAATTATTGACAAACCAGTTGGAATAGAGGGTGCTGACTGTCATGCCACAGGTTGTGGGTTCAATTCCCATCTAGGGTAACTATATGATTTTTGTTCAGTCTGAGTAAATATTTCTATATAGTAGGATTTTTGCTTTGAAACAGTAAATCAGTTATCTGGATATCATTGTATCAGCACTGCTTAGTTCGAGATTAAATACTTTTTGATAGAATATTGAAATAAGATGATATACCTATTACAAACAGCATTTTATGTAAATTTGATGACAAACTGTATGAATCACAATTTAACACTTAATTTACATGTTTGTTTTGAATAAAAAAGAACCACAACTGTTTAACATGGCCTTAATACACACAAATAAAGCATATGAAGCTAAAATTTACATAAATTACTTGATTGTTTATCAGGATACGTCTAAATTAAACATTCAAGTACCAGGCGCCCATAAAATGCGAAAAGATCATTCAAGTATGTATGTAATGTAGGTAGGTATTTATAAATAGCGAGCTTGGACCAAACGACCTTAAAGTGGAGGTAAAAGCATTCGATCGAATGCAATCGATGTGCAATTGACTACTTGAGCGGAATGCCTATCTATCACTCACGACGAAAATGAAAATTATGAAACCGAAAATCATCTGGTTATGTTAAATACACATTATTTTGCGCCGAAACAACAACGAGAGCTTTCATAAGCTTTAAGTTTATGATTTATTTGAGGGATATGTAACTAAAATACATCTTCGCCTGGGTAAAATAAATCCCCTCCCAAAAATAACAAGTTGCCTGTAAAATTCGATTTTCACGATTACTCGAGAGTTGTAAGAAAGGCTTTTAGATGAAACTCGTAGATTTATAAATGCGGAATCCAACTTACCCCATAGTTTCTTTTCCTGCTGTCATTTAATACAATATTTTTAGAAAATATTCCACTTCATATTATTTTCCAATTTTTCACTTGCGAACTGTCACAGCGGCGACTCGCCATAGACTACAGATTTTTTGTATGTTAGTGTTGTCAACACACATAAAATAGCATTTGATAACGAAAATAAGTTATGGCATATATTAAAAACTATAATTATTATATGAAATAACAATTAAACTATTCCTTTGTGATGCCAAATAGATTAACTAAACTAAAAAAAAGCTTGAAAAGAATCATATAACAAAATTTTTATATTTTTACCTAGTTACTGGATTACTGCCATCTATCAACAGACTTGGTAAATCGTATCACAGCTACGTATCACAGTTTTTCACTGTGATTCTTCTGTCTAGGGTATGACATGTAATTTCGCTATTCGACACTAGATGGCTTACTACGTAATAGTGGTGGCATTTTAGAAATAGATTTAAATTGTGTATTTTTTTATTTTAATTTGTAATAATTACCCGACTAAAAATGCATTGCTAAGTTTCACCTCGAAAGTAGGTAATACAAGTGCTTATTCTAGTTTCACGCTGGCGGCGTTGGCAAAAACATGAAGTATTATCAAGCCACAGTTTAACTTGTACGTAGTATATTATTTACTCTATGCCATCTTTTCAATTAAGAATACCTACCTACCTACGTACTAGACGATTTTCACATTTTTGCTATTTCCTGATGAAGTAACAACCTATGTAATGTTCGATGGTGATTAATCGAGCCTTATTAAATTTAAACCTACCCCATAAATTAATTAATTAATTTACCTATTACCTACCATAGATTAGAAAACAGATACAAGACTGGTTATACTTAAACTGTAGATAAGTAGGTACATAAACTTTTACCTGTTATTTTCAAATGTTTTTAAGAAGGCGACTTCATCCCCTTTTACATTGTCTATGAGCATTAAAGGCAGTCGTAAATGTTACTGCGAAGCTCTCCGATGATCACGCCCTAAAACCTCCCTCAAGATACTCCTAGGTATTAACTGAAGACAAAAATGAAGAACATCAAAATCCGTGAAATGTTTATTGAGTTATACACTATATGGCAAAATTCTAATTTTGGAGTGAAAATATCTAAGGGGGCCTACCTCTTAAGATTTTTTCACTCCAAAATTCATCAGGATCATCAAATAAATAAATATTTCTTCACACACGGCTATAAGATCCCAAACTAAGCAGAGACTGTGCTATGGAAACTACGATGTGGAAACCAGATAAGTGATATACCTATTACATACACTACTTTTTGTCTGTAACTATATACTTTTATTTTTTAATATTACATGGTAAGCGGTTACCGTAGCCTATGGACGTTTGCAACACCAGGGACGTCATTTCGGACATTTCGGACTAGTACACAAGATGGTTATCGACAATCGTCATCGTTAGTAAACGATCAACCTTTGTATGGGATTGACATTTCAAAAAAATATCACGTGATTTTTAACAATCTCTTATGTCAGTCCCATACAAAGGTTGATCGTTTACTAACGATGACGATTGTCTACAGCTCCATCTTGTCTAGGGGGGCAGGGCAGTTTCGGTCCTTTGCTGCGCCTCATCTTGGGGCGGGCGGGACTTCCTCTTCCTTCTCTCCCTCCTTTTTCTCTTTGAGGAGAAAGCTCCTTTTACAGAGTTGGTCGCCTTCATCAATAGGGTCGCACCTTGCGGTTCCCCTTGGACGTCAATGAGGATATTCTTAATGCCATCTAAAATAGTTCATGTAAAATTGGCTCCCAATGCCCAATACTCACAAGCTCATACATAACTTTCTGTAGCGCGTCAGGGAGGTTTGCTGAAGCCCGCGTTGATTGCTTTTATGCTGTAATGCGTAAGAAATGCGCATCCCTGGTGCGCAGGGTGCGGGCCAGCGCCAACAGCATCCTGAGCATGATTGCTAGCAGGCTAGACTGATCTTTTGTGAATCACTGCTGCAAGGTTTCAGCTGGAGCGGTATCCCTGAAGCAGTGATTCAATCAATCAGTCAATCAAAAACGAATGTTTAAAATATGTAATTGTAATTGTACTAACATAGTCCTTAAGTCTTTTATAACTAACAAAACATATTGAGCTTGAAATAAATATTATTATTATAACGCTTTCAATGTTAAAAAGTTATCAGATCTCATGAGGAGTCAAGCCATCTTGATCAAATAATATGGCTTAGCAATTGCAATAAGATTGAGTTAGCAATATTTAAAACTATTCCAAATTTAAAATCAATAGTTGTTGCTGAATCCGCTGTGACAGACAGACAGACGGACAAACAGACAACAACACTAACAACCAGTCTGACAGACGAAGAGAAGTTGTGATTATTATTATGTAAAGACATAAAAGGGCCACAAAACTAGATCAATACGTTATGAATTACGGAGAATCAGTGAAAGTATTTCGTTACATAAAAATATTGTATCAAAGCGCTCTCAATGTGAGTTAAGGCACGGTTCATATCCTTTTGTATATTTTTTCCATTAAACCGGAAGTTTACAGTTAATGTCCGACTGAGTTGACAATGATTGTTTTGTATTTATTACAATAAGTCCACCCCTCGCGGTTCTACGCGATCCCAGGTAAAAAAGGTGCCTTTTTTTTTATTAAATTGGCTTGCGTTTGGCCACTGACCCGCCCATAAGGGGCGATGACGAAGCCTAAGATGAAACACGCTTACCCAGTAGAAACCTATTCACTCTGGCCTTGAAAGTACCTAGATTGTAAGCGTCAGGAAACACAGACGCCGGAAGCAAGTTCCACTCCCTTGCTGTCCGCATTATAAATGAGGATGCAAAACGCTGTGTCCGTATATTCGGTATGTCAACAACGTACGGGTGAAAATTTTCCCGGCGTCTTGTGGTTCGGTGTAAAAATGGGGATGGTGGAATAAGGTTAAACAATTCCTGCGCACACTCTTCAAAATATATCCTGTAGAAAACCGATAAGCAAGCAATCTTTCTTCGATGGTCAAGGCTCGTGAGCCCGAGATCCACAAGATCCAACGATCGGGGGGCCAAGTCTGTTAAAATGTCATACTGACACGATACTATTGCAATTGACCGATGTGCTCAGTCTACTAATTCATTATGGTGTCATAATGAACGAAAAGAATTTTAATACAAAAACTGTCAAAACTGACAACTAAAAGATCATTGTAGCACGATTGTAGTTTCAGTGTAAAATCATCGGAAAGCTATAATGGCGCCATTATGACGCTATTGTGTTAGTAACTCCCAGACAAACCGGGGTAAAAGCAAAATGTTATATTTTTATACCTATTTTGTTTTAACAAAATTTACTTATATAATATTTTTCACGACATTCCTGTGAAAATTACTATGATATAGCGACTATAAATGGCGTGACAATACAAATTACTATGGCGGCATGGATCTTGACGTCAGACTCAATGCTAATTAAATATAAAGTTGTAAATTCATCTATAAAAATGTAACAACTTAACGTTCATAAGTGCCTTAGGGCCTAAACTGAATAAATGAATTTTTGATTTTGATTTATAATTTGCTTGTTTTGACGATTTTATTTTTAAAAATACTGAAATTAAGATATTTTCTTCCGCGGACGCTCAGATTGTGGAATGAGCTCCCCGCCCTGGTTTTCCCATTGGAGTACAGCATGGGGTTCTTCTAAAAGGGTCTGAAGAGATTTCTTCAGGGTCGGCAACGCGCGAGTGATGCCCCTGGTGTTGCAAGCGTCCATAGGCTACGGTAACTGCTTACTATCAGGCGGGCCGTATGCTTGTTTGCCACCTTAGTGGTCAAAACAAAAATAAAAATTTAGAAATTTTACATATTTAATTATTTGGAATCGTTAGTGGAAACAAATACATTATTTGAAATTTGATCCTAATTTTAGAATATTAACTGATTCAAAGTACGCCATCTGGATCTCATCTAATAAATGAATTATATAACTGCATAAAATAGGTTAAAAAAAATTAATTTAAATTCATACTCTCGTTTCGATTCAATAACACAAAATATACCTTCACCTTAACAGTGAAAGATCAATATAAACGAAAATGACGGTATTAAATAAAAATAAGCAATTAAATAATGTACGTACTTCCTTGTTCACTGTTTGTTCATCGGGCTGTGACATAATAAATAAACCATAATTTATACAGTAGTAGCACGCAGCTCGGACATCAGTATGTAAAAAATAAATGGACTGTTTTACAAAAAACTTTAACCGACTTCAAAATACACTAAGAAGTAATCAAATTCTGATCTGATGACAATGGGACCAAACGGGAAGTGTACCCTTTCAAATAAAAAAAGAATTTTCAAAATCGGTTTATAAATGACTGAGTTATTAGGAGGTAACAAACATAAAAAAAAAATACAACTGAATTGAGAACATCCTCCTTTTTTTGAAGTCTGTTAAAAATTGGGTTTGAATTGCGTTATATCCCACGCTGCCTTGAACGAACTGCGCGTTCACAGTTTGAACGACTAAATACATATAATGAATGCCAATTTCTCGTTTTTATGGATACTTTTACCGAGAACTAATGATAAGACGCAAATCCGACAGAGAGAGTTCTAGGGTTCTGACTTTCTGAGTTCCGCGTGTGAACGCACTACAGTGATGTAGTATATGTAATCTATGCGGCGTTCAAGACAACGCGAGTTCTGTCTGAGTTCCATTTTCTAAAGCTGGCAGTTGAGGTGACACATCTGGTCTTCTTTACTGAGTGACACAAGGCAGAAAGGACAATGGGCATTCTGATCCATGAGCGGCCACTAATGAAACTTAAGTAAGGTCAATGAAACGAGATAAAGAATGTAAACAAACTTTTGCTTCCTGTATGTATACAAGATAAGATGTATATAATTACATACAGCAAGCACCTTTTGGTACGGGATACTAATTACATTTAATGCAACTACCTTGCAATTTCATAATATCTCCAATTATTTCTTAAATCTTTGTCTAAATACACCACAGTAATAAGCTTTCTTAGTTTTGTTAATATATTATTGTCTAATAGAAAACAGAAATTATTGCTGGCCGCCAATGAGACAAGCTCCATACAAATTTGGCCATTTACCTTTACAACTCTGGACTGCTCGCTCGCTGTGTGTACAGTAGTGAACGCGGAACTCCAGAAATCTTTTCTGTGGGATCGGCGCCTGCGGAACTCATATAGACAGTTTTTCTGAAAGTAAATCAGTATTGTACGATATATCTATGAATACATCCACTAGCGGATCAAGGGGGGGGGGGGGCTAAGGAACTCAAGCCGTCTGCCCTCGCCCTCAAGCTCACGCTTCGCATATAATAATAAAATATTCCTTTTTGTTTATTGTTTCTTTGAGTAAAAATTTGTAGATTTGTATGCTAATTGACAATATTATTGCCTTTTTAAAGGGACCCCGAGTATTGCGTTTCCTAGGGGCTCCGACATGGTTAATCCAGCCCTGCCTACAGTACTTACTAAGCGCCTTTGCACACTATAAGAAAATGTCTTGTGTCTGATAAGAAGATAAAATGTATGGGCGTGTCTGATCAGACATTTCTTGTAATATGCACGGTCTCATATAACAACCAGTGCGACTGAATGTCTTATAAGACATGTCTGATAAGACACAAGAAATTTTCTTATAATGTGCAAAGGCGCTTAGTGAATTCACTCAAGTCTAAGCTATTTAGTAAACAAACGCGGTCATTGCGCGCTCCTCGACATACAAATTTCACTTC
Source organism: Polyploca ridens (assembly GCA_951394255.1). NCBI lineage: Eukaryota > Metazoa > Arthropoda > Insecta > Lepidoptera > Drepanidae > Polyploca > Polyploca ridens. Next base: position 4,770,254 of record OX596267.1, read on the forward strand.
CTATGTTTTTTCCTCGCGGAGGCCGTGAGCGCGATTTTCTGTTTTCCTTTAGCGAACCTAAGCCTTGGTACTTATTTGATACTTTAATATATCAATGTACTTCTAACTACTTGTTGGTCTCACACACAACCTTATTGTTTTCGATTAGTCTTAGGTAGTAGTTACGTTAAAAGTTCAAAAGAGCTATTTACACTTTTGAACTTTTTTAACATATTATACTATAACTCTCACTGCTAGGAAACAGGGGCGAATTTAAGACGGGGACTAAGCTCAATTTCACAAAAATGGGTTTCTTTGAGACGCGAGTATGACGCAACCCAATGAAAATACCTCACACAAAAAATAATGTGGACAGACAAGGGCCTGAAGAAAAATGTTAACCGAATAGAATATTGAAAAGTGCTTTGTATTCCCCACAAAAAAATCGTAAACTAGTGCATAAAAATAAACTTTGGCGTCGTAATTCTCTGTATTTTCAGCGACAACAACTAATTTTTTTTTGAGAATATGTTAGATACTGCATTATATTGAAATGTTAACCGGATAATTATTAAATTTAATGAGTATTTTCTGTATAATCTAAAGAAAACGCAAAAATAAATATCCAAGCGGCAACTAGTCATATTGTCAACACAAATATGATTTACAATTTTCAACCCTATTCCACGCTGTCTAAATGTAGCAATAGCTTACGCGGTTGTTCTTTAGTCGTCGGGCAACGCTCGACCTGCATGGTTGGTACCGGACGCTTTGTGTCGATTTTTTTTATAAGCATTTGAGTATTGCTCTATACAGATAGCAATAGAACACATATTCGTATGCCCTGAGTGCAAGCGTCCTTGGTCGAACGTCTTGGCGATAGCCGCATAACCATAGTATACATACAACAAAAACAAACATGAAGATAAATCAACTAATCCCAAGAATCTTATATCTATGGATATTTCATTACCTTATTATATCTGAAGACGAAAAATTTCACCTTTATTACGTCACACATACATTCTTTTTCAGTGACAACCATTGAATTATTACGCTATTCAATGGTGACAACGTTGTTAGCTATTTCAGGACAAACTTGGGACATATACATTTTATTATGTAGTTAGTTGACTTTCTACCACCTACTACTTTTAATTATATAGTCAACACAAATATGATTTACAATCTTCAACCCGTATTTTTTCGATTTGGAGTGGACAAACCCAAAAGTTAAAATTAGAAGTCATTGAAAGGGATGACAATTTCTGGAATCATAAAATGAAACATGAGTTGGTTCGATTTTATATGAACTGCCTTCTCCCAGACATACACGTGGCATGTCTATACACGATGGTATTGTATCAGTAATGCAAAGCAGTTTACTATTCGGGCAGATACAGAATAAAATTCAGTCAAGATTTCTAGATTTTTCTGAATTTAATACATCAGTAGCACGGAATCTTTGCCAAGCGCTTATCTCCTAAAAGCAGTGTTTCTCATTAATGTTTTTAGGCTCGTTGATGCGCTTGTAGTGTACCTAACTTGATTAGCCGTTCTTAATCGATCGACAAAGATAAGCAATTGCTGATGTGGACGGTATCCGGATGGGTGACCGTCTAGTGGTATTTCAACTCGAGCATTTTCCGTGCTTTAGGAGGCACGTTCTCGTAGAATCGAGGTTCTTTTTTATACATGCGGTCTACCTTCCGTTCCGTCTTTGCACGCTCCATATTCACGGTCGCCAGATCTCGTAGAATCGAGGTTCTTTTTTATGCGTGCGGTCTACCTATGGTCTCATCTGAAGACTTTAAAGAAAACTCATAGGTAGAGGGTTGAAGGAAATTTACTAATTAATTACTATTACAAAAAATTATGTACAAAATGACGTGGAAAAATCGATAGAGTGACAAAACAAAAAGCTTTGTCAAATAAAGTTTAAATTATTATTTTTCTGTAGGGTATGAAACCTCTACACACGTAAAGCCGTTGTTCTCGGCTATCACTAAATTGTGTAAGTCGTTATGCTAGTTGGAGATCTCTTAGGCGGCTTGGAAACTCCAACGAAGTTGAACACTAGCCTATCTCCACCAATTTGCAGTGGCCATGCATGGTGGAATATCTGTCCATTCTTTTCAGTAGTATTCCTGTTACCTTTATTCTTATTTCACTCAGCAGTGATTATGTGCTGATGATGATGATGTTTGTTATGATTACTTCTGAATAGAGATTTAATGGTACTCTACGAAATGTCAATACGCTATACACGTTGATATCTCTAATATGTATGTATGTACTATCAATCTTCCCCATACCGTCATATTATGTAAAAAAAAACATCACAGAAAATTACCAAGAACTTATTAAAATATTATATTTCCTTGCCATTTAACGTTAAATGTATCTGTTTACACCAAAATCCTAAGGTTAAATTACACCCGAAGGTGAGGATTATTTTTACCAATGATTGTCCGAAACGTGTCTTCAGACGTCGAGCACAAACCGCTGGCTGAAAGCGGCCGTGATTCTGTAAAGCTTGCTAAGATAGTACAATACAAGTTCTCATAGAATTACGTAAACGCGATAGTTACGTCAATTCTTTGCAAACTTTACACTCGGGGTACTGATGCCTACGTATGTGTGTATCGGCGAAGATTTGGCTGCGTTCAGTAAAAAATATATAACGGTTGTATCAATGTCCCCCTATTCCCTCTAATGGGAAATTAAATTTAAAGTCGCGGCAACTCACATACATAAAATATGGCAGCTTTAAAACTTGATTATATCATGGATTATTAGTAATCCTATCTCTTCGGTAGGTATGTAAAAAGGAGAATGACCATTTTCTAAGGGGAATTCCACTTCGAAAATGTTTGTGTCACAATGATTTATTTTTTATTTTGTAGAAAAAATACTATATTTTCATAATCAGTAAACAGTTTTAATTTTCTGACCCGGGTTTAAGAGCTTTTTTCTTTTTTCTGATGCAGAATTTAAGATTATAAAATGCAAAAAATGGCTATTTACATAGTTTGTTTTAGTAATTCAATGGTTTAGAATTAGTAAGTCGGTAATCTTAAGGTTTTTTAATGGAGGCCACTAAAAAATACAATTTGTGTTTATTGTGATGTTTTGCAAAAGATTAAACGTAGGTATGCTAGACTTTTTGGCGGGATCTTGCAAAGTCACATAGCGTCTTCGTTTTATTTCCATAAATTCCTGTAATTTCAGGTTAATGCATATTATCAGTGGTGTTTTATCCAATAAAGATCAATCTATGTGCACACAAGTTCAGTGAAATTAATTATGTATATTGTGACTTTTCAAGTTATCTCAAAAGGTCCGTGAGAAGTTTTAGTACAATGACAACTATTTTACTAAAATATATCTGTTACGGACGGTGACTGATAGTGCGGACTATATGAAAATGATTTATTTAGTGACCAGAACTAAAATATAACTTGACACTGGCAAAAATAAGTCCTCATAAAAAAGATTTGGTAGCCAAACTTACCTATTCAAAATATAACTCGACACTGGCAAAAATAAGTCCTCGTAAAAAAGATTTGGTTGCCAAACTTACCTATTTATAATATAACTCGACACTGGCAAAAATGAGTCCTCATAAAAAAGATTCGGTTGCCAAACTTACCTATTTATAATATAACATGACAGTAGCAAAAATAAGTACTCATAAAATGGATTTGGTTGCCAAACTTAAAATTAAGAAGATTTTATTTTTCGTAAAATAAATTAATACTTTTAAGAAATTATTTTATGTTACTTGTTACTTTTTATAACTATACTATTATCGTAATAGGTTCTTACATTACATTCTGTTTGGAAAATAATCATTGTCATCAAACACAATTATAAATAAAATGTGTATTTGGCATTTCTGCTACCTTTAACCGACGAATATTATCTAATATCACTCTCGTAATTTCGTTTCATCATTACTAGCGTTATTCATCAGAAAAAGCTATATAGACCGTATTTAACTACGACAAACCTAATTTAACACCTGGCAACATTCGATATTAATAAAACTGTGATTCGAATGGCGTACGATTTCAGATATCTGTGGTGCGGAAGGCGTACCTACAGGTGTAAAGGAGTTCAAGCGAATATATTATTAATGCTGTTTTTAATCCTCGGGATAGAAAAATATTAATATTTTGTGAATGAACATAATAAAATAAGACTTGATTTTTGAATCATATTTAATTGAGACACGCGATGACACAATAGTGGGCCCAAATATGGTCAATCTCCTTTGGTTTATATACCTTTTTATCTATAAAATAATTTTTTACACGTTTTGTAACAAAACGTCATTTTCAATCATATTTAACCGGGAGCACATTTCAGCGGAGGGTGCAATACGAATTGTGAGCAGTTTGCTCAGTAGTGGTGAACAGTTTAAGTTACATATATTAGGTCATTACATATGAAATTGGCGTTTTGTACGGGAGGAATATAAAGTCAATTTTTATTTTGTAAAATATATTTAATAAATCAAAGTATGCACCGTTGTTATCTATGCACTTTTGCCATCCCATAGGTAGTTTATTGATCCCTTTACTAAAAAACCATGGGGGCGAGAATTAATAAACTCTTTGAAGGCGGTTTGGACTGCCGCATCGGAGTTGAATTTTTTTCCTTGTAAAAAGTTTTCCAAATTCCGGAAAAAATGGTAATCTGTTGGAGCAAGGTCCGGGGAGTACGGTGGATGTCACAAACATTCCAATTGTAGCTCATCTAACTTAGCGGTTGTTTGTTGTGCAGTGTGTGGTCTTGGGTTGTCGTGAAGCAGCAGTGGCCTAGAGCGATTGACCAATCTCGGTTGTTTAGCAGCTAGTTCTTTCTTCATGGTTTGCAGTTGCTGACAATAGATATCTGCCGTAATCGTTTGGCCAGATTTTAGAAACCTGTAGTGAACGACAACGGCGCTAGTCCACCAAACACTCAAAAGTAACTTTTTCTGAGTCAATTTTCGTTTAAGGCAGGATTTGGCTGGGTCTCCAAGGTTCAGCCATTGCGACGAGCGCTTCCGATTATCGTACAGTATCCACTTTTCATCACAAGTAATGATTCGATTTAAAATCCCTTCATTATTGAGTCGGTTGAGCAAAGTAACACAGCAGTTGACGCGTGTTTGCAAGTTCGATTCACTCAATTCATGAGGTACCCATCGTTCAAGTTTTTTTACTTTCCCGATTTGCTTCATGTGGATTAATACAGTTTTATCACTTACCCCGAAGCCTGCAGCTATCTCTGAAGTGCTTTATAATGGATCCGCTTCCACAATAGCCTTTAATTCTTCATTTTCCACTTTGGTCTTCGGCCGTCCACGGGGTTGGTTCTGAAGGTCGGCTTTTCCGGAACGAAAACGTTGAAACCAAAAACGTACAGGGAATTAATATGGCTTACCGATGTACCTGCGCAGAAAATACATTTTCAAAGTGCGGGAAACGCTATTGGCCGACAGCTGCCGTCATGTTAGCGCGCGCCGTGCGGAGGGCCGTGACTTGCGAGTGAGATAGAACTAACAGCTGCAGTGTATTATGAACCTTATAGTAGTGATCTAAGGTTGATTGTAAGTTTGAAGCATTCTTTCGTTAATCTTCGGGGCCATACTTTCTTTTCTGTGCGAACGAAGATTCACGACGCGCCATATAAGTTGAGTAATACTGTACCGTGCTTTCTTTTGCGACACCAGCGCCGTACACATAATTAATCTTTCGAGCTGTTTCTGCAGCACTGGTGCCACGGCAGAACTCGTACTCGTAAATATACCGATATTTCATGTTTTCCATTGTGCGGTAATAAGCGACGCCAAAGAAAAAAATAATGAGGAAAATTTATAAATTTGAATTTGGAATTCTTAACCAAAGAGGAGATATTTGAGATCAAAGTGGTCAGTACGACAAAACGCTAATTTCATATGTAAGGACCTAAATAATTTATACTGTTATGAAAATAAATAGATAGATTATTATATGTCTAATATCAATGATATTTTTTTTTGAAAATTGTTCATCGTCTCATATTATGTATCAACATGTCAATACATTAAGAAATCCGTATCTATTCTGATTTCCTTACATATACTATGCAATTTTCCAAAAGTACACACACATCAGTCATTCCACATTCTAGGTTGTGTGAGTGCATTCGTCGTTTGAAATCGTGAGCTGTCCGCGCCTTAAGACAACCCCGTGGGTGTTCATGCCCATTTGATGACTCTTTTGAAAGAACAGACAAGCAGTAGGACAAATAGGTGATGCATTTTACGATTGTAGGAAAGTGACGTAGAAAAAAGTATTTGGAAAATCCCAAAAGTGCACACCTCAAACACTCATGTAATTTATTTATTGTGGGAAGACCAACAGCTGTACGACAAAAAACTTAAAATATATAATAAATAAATATCCTGGGACATTCCTCACACACGGTCATCTGATCCCAAACTAAGCAGAGCTTGTACTATGGAAACCAGATAACTGATATAATACATGTACTACTTTTTGTTTGTAAATACATACTTAATATACATAATTACACCCAGACTCAGGACCTACAGACATGTTCATGCATGTATATGAATAGTTATTAGGAATTCAATATTTTGAATAGTATTTTTTTTTTTATTATCGTACCGCGTTTTCTTTTCGAAGTCCGTCTGGGCATTCAGTTTTGCGTGATACATAAGTAACATAGACAATAGAATAATCTAAGAAGTATTTTATTTATTTTGCATACATGTACATTATATTTCCTTAGGTCTGAAACAGGGATTTGCAATTAGGTGGGTACATGCACCCTGTAAGGGCATTTGCGAGTGCTATTATTTGAACAGAAATACTAGAATTTAAATATATAACAATCTCATATTAAATTAATTACCATAAACATTAAATATTAATTGTCAAAAATATAATTAATTCCATCTAGACATCTTGCTACACGAGCGGGTGAGATTTTAGATATATTGCTCAAACTGATAACTGATAAATTTTAATGACTCATGGTTATCCATTTCAAATAGTGGGTAATTTTGACTTTCATGGGTGCTAGAGCCTCCGAGTACCCACGGAGTCTCTGCTAGGAAAGGGCACATAGCCGTCTCGTGTTCGAAAAATGAATATAATTATGCTATATATTTAAACTAATACCTACTTGTCGTTTCTATTGCATATGATAAATCAATCTAGCGATTCCAGCACCGTAAATATCTACGTAGTGATTTTTTCATGGTCTGAAGTTGCCATACATCGATATCTTTTCTTGCAATTAACTCTGTAACGTGGCGTTTTGGGCAAAGAAATTGGATATGTTTTAGGACATAGACAGTATATGGACACCTTACTATTTTTTGTTGGTGTAAGTCCCCAATCGCTGTATATAGGTATTATATGTGCGCCGCCATTTGCAAAAAAGACAATGAAGGCCAAAATATTCGAATTATTTTGTTTCGGACCCCTAAAAAGAGTCATTTGACAGGAAACCAGTTAGTGTCAGAGCCCTTGCTTAGTTTGAGCTGATAGCCGAGTTTCATCTCAGTATAGGAGTTGTACGTAGTATATTATTAACTCTGTATTATCATTTTATCTTGAAAATAAAATACATAGTAATTAATCGCCAAACAACATTTAATAAATCATAATAAGCGATTATAAACATGATTATCGCAAGTACGTATCGGCGCGGGCGCATGATTGTAATGTATCGGAAGTCAGGGCTGGCGGGTCGAGGCCGGGGCCTCGCGAAACTAGCGAGGAAGTGCACGATTGTGTCATATTGATGACCTACTAGTTTATAGGTCTTTTTGCGTACCCTATCTCAAATATGTTTACAGAATACCGCAACCTGAGATATACCTTAATGTTTTCCTTGCGATGATAGCTCAGTGGTTAGATGCCGAGACGAAGGTCCCGGATTGGAATACTAAAATGAGCTTGAGCTTTCGGTGAAGGAAAACATCGTGAGGAAACCATAGCACGGTTGTAGGGTACTTTGTACCCACCTGGCTGGCTACCACCCTCAAGTTGAAAATCTGTCGCCAAGCACCTATCAGTGTGTTCCGACAACTGAACTTGGGAGCCAGTTTCTTCTTTGCTTTGCGGCGTGCCATCTTCGCCCACATCATCACTTACCATGGTGAAATTGCAGTCAAACACAAGCCATACCATATACAAAAAAAGCCTAAATTCAATACAGAATTCGATCCCAAAATCACGAAAGTTTATTTTAACTCACCTTATTCTTGATACTTGTTTCGACTACAGTTATATGCCCAAGACCAAGTTATCTTTTAACATGTAGATACAGCATTATGCAATAATATCAACGCCTCCAGTATGAGGCACGAGTCGTCAGCACAGATAGACAGTAATAGCTCGCGCATCTACACTTTTGGCCAAATCACAGTAGTCAAATGACACGCGGGAATCCAATAGACGACGAGCATCGACTGATTTTGATTTTGATTCCGCCAAACAGACCGAAAAATTAACTACTGCGCAGGTGTCAGTTTGTGCTCACGACTCGTGCCCCTTACTATACCGTCTACCGTCGCCCCTCTTGCCATCCATCCCATCCTCCCACATTGCATAATAGTCTCGCACTGTGCGGTCTCTAAGGAGCTTTCTACCGCGGACGCTCAGGTTATGGAATTATTTCCCCGCCGTGGTGCCAAGGGAGTAACAGCATGAAGTTGATCAAGAAGAGGGCGAAGAGATTTTTAGAGGTTCGTCGACGCGCGATACCCCTGGTTTTGCTAGCATCAGCAAACCGCTTTCCACCAGCTTGTTTGCTATCTTAATTGTATAAATATAATGACTCAATTCTGTAATCCATTGTTTGAAAAATTGTCTTTAATTTAGTCTTCAAATACATAACAAAGACATGTTTAAAACCTACGCATAGATATAACTTGACAGTAACTAACAGTACCCACCTACCTATATGAAAATTCATTAAAGTTATTAGTAATATTCATTATTATTAGGGTTCCGTACGTACGGGTTGTCTGACCTTTCGTATGTCACGGGTCATGAGTTACAGATCTCCAAAAAGGAGACCGAAATGTTGCAATAAGGCGATGATAGCTCAGTGGTATGACGTTGTATGCCAAGACGAAGGTCCCAGATTCGAATCTACAATAAACTTGAGCTATCGGTGAAGGAAAACATCGTGAGGAAACCATAGCACGGTGGTAGGGTACTTTGTAGTACCCATCTGGCAGGCTTCCACACTCAAGTTGAAAATCTGTCGCCAAGCACCTATCGGTGTGTTCCGACTGCTGCATTTGAGAGCCAGTTCCTTCTAGGCTTTGTGTGCTTACCACTTTCGGCCACATCATCACTTACCATGGTGAGATTGCGGTCAAACACAGGCCTATAAAAAGAAAAAAAACGGTGTCTAGAGCTTATTGAGTAAGAGTGAAATTGTGTTTTGTTTAAAAATAAAGCAATGAGTTCAAAGCTATCGGTACTTATTAGACCATTTCCTCTTTATTACATACATGGTTTTGAGCAAACCCAGGTTTTAAAATAGCCTCGTCTTTTTTTGTTATATGACGTTAGAAAGTGACAGAGTGACTGGTTTTACTAAACTCGCTTAAAACCTTCTTTTGTAATAAGGGGGTTTTTGTTACGAGATCTATTTTAAAAACTAACGACCTTACTCATAAACGCTATTTAACTAAATCTACTGAATAAATGGTCAAATAAATAACGTCACCTTGCTGTCATTGTCAAACAATTTGACGTTATTTAGGTGACCACTTAATCAGCTTATTAGTTAAATAACGTTTTATGAGTAAGGGGGTAAATTGTTGTATTCGGCGAATTGTTGTTTTGATAATATGTCCGGAATCTTAATAGAGCGATGAACAACTCGAAGTTACGGTGACTTTATTCCTTTTAATCTTATCCTCTTGATTTTCAAATCCGGATATGACCCAACCAAACCTTCTCCATTTTATCGCCATTAAAAATCAAATCACCAGTACAATAACCAACATAATGTTACGTTACACAAGTTTACAAGCCGTTGTTATTACAACGGTTTATGTAACATACATTTTTACAATGCATTGTACTTATTACAAAACATCTCACAGTATATGATATAGTTTTTAATTATATTTTTAACCTTGATTTAAAGTTTGTTTGTTCGTGAAATGATTCACCATAACCAGTTTTACTTAAAAGGAACCAAATTGTTTACATATTTACATAAAAATCTAGATTTGTAAGCTTTTATTTAACTTGCAATGTATGTATGTATGTTTGTTCGGGTGGAATCTCGCAAGTCGAATTCCACCCACTTCCAGTGGTCGGATTGACTTGATATTTGGTATACATTAGTATATTGGATGACAATGCAAGTACAGTCACTCAAAAAAGCTTGTATAAAAAATGAAATTTTTAAACAGAACTTATTATAATGTTTATATACCATTCATCCGATGACGATGATATTATGATCACCGGTGAGGACGGTATCTGGATGGGTGACCGCGTAGTGGATTTTCAACTTAAGTGTTTTCCCGAGCTTTGGAAGGCACGTAAACCCATTGTTCTATGATAGGTGTTAAGCTAGATGGAGGCCTCTTAAGCAGCTTGAAAACTCCAACAGTAGGTTGACCACTAGCCTACCTCCACCGATCCGCAGCGGGCACGCGTGGTGGAGTATTTACCCATTCCCTTTCCAGCAGCATTATAGGCTGATACACAGTGAAGCGCTCGTGGTGTAGCATGATTAGCCTTTCTTAATCAATCGGCAAAGTTAAGCTAAGTCTGTCGTGATCGGTACCTGGATGGGTGACCACCTAGTGGTATTTCAAATCGAGCGTTTCCGTGCTTCGGAAGGCCCGTAAAGCCATTGGTCCCGGTTATCACTTAATTGCGATAGTCGTTAAGCTAGTTGGATGCCTCCTAGGCGGCTTGAAAAATTCCAACAGTAGGTTGACCACAAGCCTACCTCCACCGATCCGCCGTGGGCACGCGTGGTGGAGTATCGCCCAGTCCCTTTCACCCTCATTTGTGAAAGGAGGTCTGTGCTCAGCAGTGGGATATTATAGGCTGATGATGATTATGATGACACAGTGTCATAGGACTTAAAATACGCCTCTTTAGTTTCATGTCCTCAATAATCAACAACTCACACGTCAATTGTTGACTCCCCCAGTTATTTTGAACACATTGCGGGTCATCGGAACACTTTTCACAATCCAACACAATGATAAATGTTAAACATAAATCTATGCTCCTTTTCAAGTTCTGTTGCAAATAGTATACGGTAATTTGTCTTGTAACTGGCCACTCAACTGTTCAATCTTGTTTGCCTGGGATAAAAAGTATACTATACGTTTTTCCAAAAAAAACTCGCTCTGGCATTTATTATATTATTATTAGTACGATTAATCGAATTCTGTAATGACTTGAGCTCGAGTAATACCTGTCAAGTTGAAAATCTGTCTCAAAGCACCTATCGGTGTGTTCCGATAGGTGCACTTGAGAGACAGTTCCTTCTAGGCTTTGTGTGCTTACCACCTTCGGTGACATCATCACTGACAATGGTAAAATTGCGGTCAAACAATAAATGATGGTAGATGGAAATGGAATACCGAAGAAGAGATCGATTTTATAATGAGACTAACTGCCTAGCGTTCCCGGGATAAAAAAGTAACCTAATAATCGAAGACAATGTAGTGAAAGAATTTTTCGAATGCGAATGGTTGTTCCAGAGATTAGCGCGTTTAAAAAAATAAACAATCAAATAAAAACCTCTTTAGCTTCATTGTATTACTTACAGATTTTAGGCAAAAACAAAACCTATCTATAATTTAAAATTGTAATGGCTAGTAAAAATACAGTTTACCCCACTCCATAATACAACGTAATAATAGACCTATTGAGTTCGCGTTTACGCATCGGCCCGTAACTAGTTATCAAAGCGATAATAACTGTTATTTAACTGCTTTTATAACTGTACGGGTAAAATTTAGTTCACGCCTACATGTGTCTTTAATCTTGTGTTATTGAATAGAACTTTGTATTCTTTTGATTTTGACATTTAATTAATTTCTGGACGTAGGTCATTTACTGACGTAGTTACCTTCGATATTTTATTAAAAGAGCTGTAAATATTAAGGTCATTTAATCCTTAGCTATTATTATAAAATGTATTCTGTCGGTTAGAATGCTTAAAACTCGAGAACCAGTACACTTTAGTTACAATTTCGATGCGGTTTCACTATTACCTACTCTGGAGAATTTTATAAAAAAATTATTAATAAAAAAAAATGAAAAAAAATTTTTTTTTGACAATTATGTTTCGGGATTTTGACAAAAATCGAAACCGTAATTAGTAATATATATCTGCATCTAATTTACCTTTTACTGTACCAGCTTTACCCTGCGGTTTCACCCGCGTTCCCGGGATAAACAGTACCCTATAACACCCGGGGATAAAGTAGCTTCCTATTAGTGAGAGAATTTTCAGTATCGGATCTTTAGTTCCTGTGATTACCGCCTATATCCAAACTAACAAAAATATTAATATAGATTGAAATATCCAAACCTAAAAACACAGTTTTATAATTGCAATTTTAAAGTTGCATACAGAACCATAGTATAGCAAGACCCGACTGGTACTTGACCGGTAATTTTTTAAAACTATCTCTCTGACTTTCACAACAATCACAGCTTACGTGAAAGCGTAGCAAACTAACACACACGGATTAATAACTTCACATAATAATGTACAGTCAAGGAAGTATTAACTTCATTGGCAGTCTTGCCACGACTTGGCAACAAACTTGGCAAAGATCAACGGGTAACCAATGACCCCGATCCTTTTCCATGTCAAGGTTACGATTATAAAAGAATTAACACGATTTATGGCGAATAAATACTTGGCCATGTTTGTGATATGGTTCGGTACGGTCATTTATCAAAGAATACTTTTATTACGTAAAGTCATCCACTGTCCTCGCAACGTAATGGCGTGATAGTACTCCTGATAGTATTTCCCTGCAAACCGACCAATGGCCACAACATTCGCTTAGTGTGATTCTAAGTGTAGGTAATTAAAATTGTTTGCTTGTATTAAGTTTCTATATAGAGTGTTGTATTAGGCACATTTTCTCAACGCTCACTGTTCAGCTCCATAAACTCACAGCGTGATAATACATAGTTTAAAACCTTCCTCAATTCATTATCTACATAAATGTGAATACCGCATCAAAATATGTGAAGTGGTTCTCAAGTTATGCACACTAACAGACAGATAGAAAGACTGGGAACCCCCTCGCTGTTAGGGGAGGTTACCCCAATTTAGGTTAGCTGGGGTTCGACTCCCGGAAAATTCCACATTGGGTGGGTGACTTTGTTGAAGTTGATAAGAATGGAATGCCCTCTAAAACTGAACAAAACAATTTTTTTCTGAACTGGATAAGCATCCGAGTAAATTATGTATGACCTTCAGAATAGAAAAGAATTATTTTATTTAAAAAATCTAAGTGCCAAAATAATTATTTCTTCGACTGTACTTTTTTATTCAAAAATGCATTTAAGATATTTTTAATGGAGCCCCGTTGATGTCTTTTCAATGGAATTTGGAGTTAAACATTTTTTTAACGTTTTTATCGGATTTTAACCGATTGCAAAGAAGCGGTATTGTTCTTTGAGGCATATTTTGTTTAGAATTGTATTTAGATTACCTACTATCTTGTCAGTAAAATAACATATATATATTTTTAGCATAACCTTGATAGGCAAACGCCTTATTTAAATATAACTTATTTATTTCCCTATTATAGAAGATTTTGCCAAACAAACAAACACGGAAAACAAAATAAATTTCCATATATAACGTGTTTTACATCACTGTCCAAAAATCGCTCGTTTTTAGTATATATAATTTAATATTCAATTTCCGATATCAAACGAGTATTTAAAAAGGTTTAAGTTGGGCAATTACTTATCTGTCAAAGCGTGAGAATCGTTCAGTCAAGGCGAACCGGGGTCGGATCGAACCCACTTTCCAACGCGAAGGTCGAGCAATCAAACAACAGTTTCTCCAAAACTTATAATTATAAAAAAAGGTATTCAAAACATCCTTACAACTCACGCGTTTATTACAAAGCAAAACGAATTGTGCCTCCGTTAGCGAATATAATACAATCTCTTTTAAAAGAAATAAATAAAAAAATAAACGCATTCGGACCGCGAAAGTGTTGCGCAATCCGGCATTCACTACACGCTACATAATATACTATACATCACAACAAAAACTTATATTACAAGACTTAAATAAAAGAACATGAAATGGCGCGACTGACTGACTTAATTAATGACTTATAGTAGGTATAATAACTACGGAAAGATGTGTTAGTATCGCCGTGACGCGGCGCGGGCTCAGGCTTCCAGTGACGGAATGACAGGCCATGTGGTCCATGCACTCGCCTCCAAGTAACATGCAGGATGTGTATGTAATATATTACGCAACTGGTTACTTTATCATTCCCTCACAGAACTCTCGACTCGATCGATATAACTCGTCTACATTCGCACAGAATGTCGATTTTGTATGTGTCAATTTTGTGCTTACAACTCTGACAAAACTCGGATATAAACTCACCCGCGGCGCGCGCTCTTCCGTAATAAATACGCGATTTACAAAATAAATAACTCTAATAAATTACATTATCATAGATGAAATATAAATTAAACTAACACAGCTGTGTGCCTTATGCTAAATGAGCTCATCACATACAATGTAGAAACGGGTTTAGTTAACTAAATACCGTCTACGAGAATCATCGATAACGAAACAATTCCGCCATGCGGAACACACGCAATCACAAAATAGCTTCCTCGTACAATAGATTAAAAAAAACTACGCGGGCAGAACGTGAAAGGCAGTTATCCAACGTGATTAGAAAGGTGTCACGGTTGGCGAGCGCTTTCTAGCGCGAGTACAGCGCTAGGTCCGAGATTCTGCGCTGGCGAGCCGCCGCGTGGAAACCGCGCGTGCCGTCCGGCACCAGCGGCGTCCGGGGCTCGAACCGCGGCGCGCACGACAGCCGCCGCCCGCTCGGACACTCCGTGCCGGTCATCGAGCACCCGGACAGCCGCCTCGCCAGCCACCCCTCGGCGCTGCCAGCGCTGCCCGTGCTCGCTTGAGACGTTCTCCGCGAATTACAATAAAAGGACACACCCGAGTCGGAGCTATGGCTGCAGGTGGACTGGCGCCGCGGCACCCACGTCTGTATCTCGGGGGATCGCGGCGCGAAGAAGCCGCTCGAGTTCCTCCTGTAGAACGGTACCCCGTATCTGTAGTCGTACTCGGGCTCGGAGCCGCTGCAGCACGAGGAGTACTCGCACTCGTGGCGGCGCGGCGTCGGCCGCCGCGTCGTCGTCGTCTTCCTCTTGGGCTCGCGAGGCACTCCGTTCAGTTCGTACACACGCATACCTTCATCCTCCGAGTTCTGCAGCCGCAGCGCCTCCCTGGCCGCCTCGGACTCGGTGAACTCAACTAAAGCACACACACAGTTCACCAAACTGGGGTTCTTATTGAGGAACTGGCGGACGTCCGCGGGCACGGGGTTGCCCGGTCGCAGGACGCGAACTAGCGCGATCTCGCCGCAGGTGGCGAACAGGCGCGACACGTTCTCCACTGTGGGGCGCTCGATGGGCATCCTCACGGCCACTACCGTCCTGGACGGCGTGGTCTCGTCGTACGCCGGGAGCGGGTCGATCCGACGCAGCTTCGTTCCCACGTCGTTAATCTCCAACTTTGTCGACATCTTTAGCGCCTCAGCGACGACCCTCCAATCCTTCGTCAGATGTTTCACGCGTTTGAAGCTCGATATCAGCTTCAGGGAAACGTACCCCTCCTTGTTCCGCCGAACGTGTTTGAGCAGGAAAGCATCCTTCGTGATGTTAGCGTCGGAGAAGTAGAACTCGACTTGCGCCACGATTCTGTTGGCTAGCTCCTCGTCCGGGGGAGTGTAGGGTGGTTCCTGTGCTTCGGTGGCGACCTCACAGCCGGAGTCTTTACCGTTCCCGGAGCCGGTCTCGGAGGCGGAGTCGGACAGGTCGGCGTGGTCGTCGCTGGAAGGGCGGCGGTCGGTGGCGATACCCTCGTCGGGCTCGGGCAGGCCCATGCTGGGAGGAGTCCCCTCCATGAGTTAAGCGCGTGGGGACACAATTATTGCATTACATAAGCGTGGTGGTCGCTCGGTAGCGCGGGTCGTACTGCGGGCGCGCGGCGTCGACCCGCCACTTTTATAATATCGGATGGATGTGCGAGTAAAAGGCGTGCGATCGGACGGAGGCATTCGGAAACGCAAGATGACATTGCAGACGATATGTCGCTGAATAGAACTGACTCGCTTTGACAAAGGCAGGTGTGTGTATTGTGAAGTGTGGCGCGCCCAATATTTTAGTTATCTCACGCGAGATATTATTGTGGCTAATAGTATGGATATGGGCGAGGGTCACGCGATTAATACACGAATGTGATATCACCCACGCATAATAGTTTTTTTTTCTGCATTATTTATTTGCATTTGTGTGTTATTGGTACAATAACCTGAGTTCCACACGCGTTGGAAATTAATTTCGCATCTTTCATCCTTACTTATATATAAATTGTGAGTCTGTCTATAAGTCTGTTATCCGAACTGTGGATCTAAAAAGCCACCTAAGCAATATTGCCAAATGGAATTAAGTTTTTTTAATTCACAGTAGACCCTAATGCAATTCATAAAATCCGAATTTGTTGAATTGAGCTATATAAATGAAAGTTGCAGTATTCAACAAAACATTTACATTGGACCTGTGATCGCATACATCAAGTCTTATCAGTTTAAGTGTATTCCGAACATGTGGTAAATTCAACTGTATGTAACAAATTAACGTTCATAAGTGCCTTATCAGGGCCTAAACCGAATAAATGACTTTTTGATTTTGATTTTGAGAATATAGTAATTAATGAGTTCTGTTCAGAAATATTGCTCGAGTGGTATTTTTAACCCCTCTGATTTTGAAGCCAGAGCACAGGGTACTTTACAACCCTACTTATATATAATTAACTTTTTAACAAAAAATAAACCGCCTTCAAAGTACACTAAAAAGTATAAAATAACTCTTATCTGACACTGTTTTGAAGTGAGCGAAATCGCATGACGTGTTCTATAGAAAATATTTCGCTGACTTCAAAACAGTGTCAGATAAGAGTTATTTTATACTTTTTAGTGTACTTTGAAGGCGGTTTATTTTTAACCGACTTCAAGAAAAGGAGGAGGTTCTCAATTCGGATGTTTATATTTTTTTTTTTTTTTTTTTTTTTTTATGTATGTTCGGGCATAACTCCGTCATATATAGACGGATTTGCAAAATTCTTTTTTTGTTAAAAAGTTAATTATTTTTGAATTTTTAGTTTCATTATATACTGAATACATCTGCGTAACCCTTTCGAGTGTACAGGCCTGATGTTTTGTTGTGTGATTGCGTAAACAATGCATATTTATGCGATAGCAGCAATCGCGGCTGATTTACTGTAATTTTTTTAAGTGTTCCGTTGTCTATCTCCGAAACTCATCATCAGATCTATATGAAATTTATATGGGACCATTTCGGAATATACCCCTTACGAACAAAAAAAGAATTTTGCAAATCCGTCTATATATGACGGAGTTATGCCCGAACATACATAAAAAAAAAAAAAAAAAAATATAAACATCCGAATTGAGAACCTCCTCCTTTTCTTGAAGTCGGTTAAAAAGTTGAAATGTGTATGTGTGAAGGTGTTTGTTCCTCTTTCACTCAAAAACCACTGAACGGACTGGAATGAAATTTGGCACATAGATAGAATATGTTCTGGATTACTACCGCCGTTTCCGAGAATATCACAGGTGTCAAAAACGTCTCCTTTCGGCGGTCGCACTATATCATGTAGGAATTTTGTATATAGTCGACCAAAAAATACCTATTTACAACAACTAATACAAAAGACAACCTATTTAAAGATTCGAGGCTAACATAGTGCAATATAGTGGTTATTTTAGTAAATAAATGCAAGTTTGATAGACTATTTTACAACTGAATTAAATGTCTGGAATTCAGTTGAATACTGGCAATGAAGCAAACAGATGCTAGACTCGACTGACCTTCCAGTTATATTGAATCTAGGATGAAAAGAACCAATCAAAATATCAAGAAGCTACATTTGAAAACAACTAAATCTCTTGACGAAGCGACCTATAATTGTGCCGAAGAATACCTTGGAATATCCTTCACTCGGCAATCTGATCCCAAACTAAGCAGAGCTTGTACTATGGAAACCAGATAACTGATACTGTACTACTTTTGACCTCAGGACATGCAGACATGAATATGACTATTAAATGTTATTAAGTACTACTTAATTCTTTTCTTTTTTATGTCAACAGCAACCTGTTGCCGTTTGTCAACACAAACGGCAGACTACCTGATGGTAAGTGATCACCGCTGCCTATGGACATTTGCAATACCGGGAGATTGCTGATGTGTATTTTTTTTACCCATATCGTAGCGCTGAGGGAAAACCGTAATGGGGAGCTCATTCCAAATCCATACGCAGTAGAACGTCCGACTGAAAAGCGGCTCGAGGATGTGAGCTTGAACTCCAGATCGCCGGCGAGCAGTGTGATGGTAGAAAGGTGATGATGGCACCAGGTAAAAAAGTTCTTTAGAACATTCCCCATTATTCAGACGGTAGAACACACAGAACGAGCCTAAATCTCTCCGAAGGCTGAGAGGTTCTAAACCGCTAGTGAGTATGGGATCGACAACGATGAGAGATTGAGAGAGCTACACTTTCACTGAAAGATAACATCGTAAAGAGATCATATCATCGATAAAAATCTTTTGGGTATTCTTCACACACTATCGGAACCAAAATTATGTACTGTGGTATAACCAGATGACTTATATAGCAGTTTTATCCGCATTTCCGGGATAAAAAGTACCGTATAGCACTCGGGGACAGCATAGCTTCCTATTAGTGAAAGAATTTTCGGAATCGGATCAGTAGTTCCGGAGATTACCTCCTACATCCAAACTTACAAACTTTACCGCTCGGTATTACAAATTATGAATGAAACTTAGCAAACTTCAATCAAATGGTCATTCCACAATAAGGGAAAGTAAAGGTACAAGTTCGTAGCCGACAGCAGTCAGCAGCAGCAGGCATGTCGTAGCGACACTACTGTTTTCTATGTATTACTATGGAATACCTTCCGTTGCTAGCGACACGTGTCGTCGCCTCCATTGTAATACATAGAAACGAAAATTCAAAATTGACCATTGAATGGGACCAGCCTTTAGAACTTTGCCGTCAATTGGAACTAGCGGTACACGTGAGGAAATTTTCTACATAATAGATTGTAATTTATACATATTTGTTGTAAATAATGATAGTTCCATTGAAACGAAAGAGAAAGAAGTAGTGTCGTGGCGACACGTCGCCTGCTGCCACCGCCGCCGCATGCAGTCGGCTCTCGAACGCTTATGATTGATGGTTTTTGTTTAAGTAATCAAGTTACTTATTTCCTTCGCAGTATTTCATAAGAACAATGGTTGAACAGTAATCCCTTGGTGATTAGTGGTTGGAAACTTTTAGGGCTGACGGGAAACAACTTTTATATTAATAGCTTTAGAATATCCTGGGGCTTCCAGTCCATCATTTTAGTCATTTTATACAATTGTCTGATTCTGAAAAATGGATTCCACTCAGCAAAACTCTTTAGATCACTTTAAACTTCGCAAGTTCCTTTCTTCCACCATCGCAACTCTCGCCATTGACGGGGGGTCCATCCTCACACATTGAAACCAGAATTGTTTCGAACTGTGCGGGCTCAAAGGATCCTTCCGCGGACCCTCAGATTGCGGATTCCCAACCGTGGTTTTCCCAATGGAATACAGCATGGGGTTCTTCAAAAAGGGTGTGAAGAGATTTCTGCAGGGTCGGCAACGCGCGAGTGTCACCACTGGTGTTGCAAGCGTCCATAGGCTACGGTAACCGCTTACCATCAGGCGGGCCGTATGTTTGTTAGCTACCTACGTAGTATAAAAAATATAATAAAAAAATACTAACAAACTTTACTTCTTTATGATATTAGTGTAGAAGTGTAGATTTTCCAAAATGGCGGCGCATATTTTCCTCGTCAGCCCTGTAAACAATCTAATTAGTTACACAATATGGGGTGACCGGCCGCGCCGCCAGTAATCTCGTTACCCTGTTCCGATGAAACTCTATCCGCCTTGTTACCCACACAAATTATGTGACGTAACATTCTAGAATATACCGGATTATAACTAGACTGTCTTGTATAACCGTCTGGGGTACTAAAACAGCTCAATGGGGCACTTTGGCCCACTCAGCCTTGTGCCAAAGTTATAACCAGAGGGCGAACCACAAGCTCTTAAAACAATATTATTATAACCTTATTTGACTTTTGTCTTTCTTTGACATCCGGCGTCAAAACGGGACAAAAGACAAATAAGGTTATTTTAACCTTGTTGTAGGCCCCCAGGAGCGTCGTCGTCGTTTTACAAGAGTCAAAACTAACGTTCCAATAAATCAGTTAATGTCACGTCATCGAGGAAAATCCCTTTAGAGCCGAACGATCCAATTCCGCAACTAGTAAGTGTTTTTGCACTGATTAATAACAGTACCAACCAATGACTGCATCTAAATGTATAGTGTGTCCTCGACTTAGCCAATCAGCCCCCCTAAACAAGATGGTTGTCGACAATCGTCATCGTTACTAAACGATCAACAATTGTATGGGATTGATATAAGAGATTGATCGTTTACTAACGATGACGATTCTAGGCACTCAGAGCGCGTTGTCGGTGTTCGTGAACGTCATTGCGCTTCTTTGGGATAATTGTTCACTTTAAAAAGCAGGCAGACGATCCTCCTGATGGTAAGTGGTTACCGTCGCCTTGGTCGTACCTTAATACCAGGGGAGCTGATTGTGTTGACGACCTGTAAGAAGTCTAGAACTGCTCTCAAGCAGTGTTTCTTTCTGGTACTACTTCGGGAATTTGCCCCCCGGAGTAGAGCCTTACTGCCCCCTCGGGTCATTTGTAAACTTAATCAATAGCAATAGGTTGCCGCTCGCTCACTTTCGCTTGTCTACTGCAGATTTACGAATATTCGCGACGAATATCCATACAATTTGGCAAATTATTTAAACTTTAGAGCTTTATTGATGTGGCACTCAATCAGCCAATCAGGAATTGAGTAGTGCATGACATATTAAAGTAGCCAATCAGAAACCAGAATAGCGCTTAGAAAGAACGACACACTTTCGAGAAGATTGCTATCCATTTTCCTCTAACGCTATCCCTTAAGGCGGCCCTCTGTGGCCGGCGCAACTACAACGCTCGCATAGTCTAAAAGCTTGTTGTTTCATCCAACGTAATGTTTGACTGCGAAAAAAGAGAGACAGCATCAGAGCCGTCGGTTATCAGTCGGTATATTCCGTTGATCACTCGCGGCTGCTTCGCTAGGTCGTCATTCATGATTTCGCATTCATAAAACTTGTTCCAGGAGTATACTTCTTGTGAAAAAATCTTACAAGCTTGTGAAAAAAAAGTTAGTTATTTAGAATCTCCAATACATTTGGAAGCCTAGTATCTAAATGCTTTTTTACTTTTACAATTTATAGGTACATTAGATATGACCAAAGTTCAGGCAAAAACGCTGTATTTCGGAGGCTTTGACTGAATTTGTTTCACACTTTTTATAAATTACGCCTAGATACACGGCTAGATATAGTGCACAAGATACTAATTTGTTCAAAACATCTAACGAAAAATGTTTAACAACGCCATAATAAGTACAGAGGTTTTGTATGAAAAGTATGACAAATTGAGTCCTCTTAAGGCTCTCCCGCTCTAAACAGCTGTTTATAGATAGTAAAATCGCGAAATTTGTAGAATGAAAATTATAGCTGTGTCCTTATCTAACTAACGGTAGTCCCATAAGCTCTCGAGTGTTAGTGGCGAGATGTCGCGATTATTCGCGAAAGTTCGCTGCACAGTATTTATAGCGAGTTACGTTCTGCGGCAAGCATATTAAGAATTGATTTTAAATATTACTTTGTTTCCTTTATTTACTCTACCCCCCCAGATCTCTTAACCGAAAATGAGAATATTGCTTGAAAGAAACACTGCTCTCAAGTGCAGCTGTCGGAACACACCGATAGGTGCTTGGCGACAGATTTTCATCTTGAGGATGGTAACCAGCCAGGCAGTACTACAAGTTACCTTACCACCGTGCTATGATTTCGTCACTTCCCAGTTATGCAGGATTACTATATTTCATCACCAAAAAGCCAGTCAAATCAAAATTAAAAAGTCATTTATCCACTTTAGGCCCTAGTAAGGCACTTATGAACGTTACATTGGTACATACAGTTGAATTTACCACCGGTTCGGAATGTGGGTGGTGAATCCGTACATCGCTAGACTCGGATGTATTGACCCGGAATATGGCCTGCCCACGTAAATGTAAGCTTTCCGCAGACACCTCGTTGCATTATAATAGTGGAAATGCGATATAAAATCCATTTTCATTCAAACATTGTAGGTACATACTCGATTTTGTAATTTTTTTATTGTAGTAACTATTGTACCGGTTTTTTTATGCTAGTAAGTGGGTACACACTCGAACGGTTCGGTGGGAAGCGCTCGTGGTGTAGCATGATTAGCCGTTCTTAATCGATCGGCAAAGTTAAGCTACTACCTTCGTGGTCGGTACCTGGATGAGTGACCGCCTACTGGTATTTCAAACCGAGCGTTTCCGTGCTTCGGAAGGCACGTAAAGCCGTTGGTCCCGGTTATCACTTACTAGGCGGCTTGAAAACTCCAACAGTAGGTTGACCACTAGCCTACCTCCACCGATCCGCAATGAGCGCGCGTGGTGGAGTATCTGCACATTCCCTTTCACACTAATTTGTGAAAGGAGGCCTGTGCCCAGCAGTGGGACATTATAGGCTGATGATGATGAAGTGGGTAAAAGCATTCGGCCCAATGTTGATAAGCGGTTACCGTAGCCATATAGACGCTTGCAACACACGGAGCATCACTCACGCGTTACTGACACCTCCACCCTCCCCAATGAGCTCTGGCAACCTTACTCACGCGCAGGAACACAAAATAAAGTTATTTGGCTTCGGATTGAGAAAACAAATGTACTATTCCCATTTCAGAAGCCTGACTTCATAACCGTCAGATTATAGTTCTTACATCTTTATTTTTAACCGACTTCAAAAAAGTACTCAAGTCGGTTGTATGTTTTTTTTTTTATTATTACCTCATAACTCCGTCATTTATTAACCGATTCGAAAAATTCATGTTTGGAAGGGTACACTTCCCGTTTGGTCCCATTGTCATCAGATCAGGATTTGATTACTTTTTAGTGTACTTTGAAGTCGACTTAAGTTTTTTGTAAAACAGTTTTCAATTATATTCTTTTTAGTATATCCTGTACCAGGTGTGTGAGGAAAAAGTACCAATATCCTGGGACATTTTCCTCACACACGGCTAACTGATCCCAAACTAAGCAGAGCTTGTACTATGGAAACCAGATAACTGATATAATACATATACTACTTTTTGTTTGTAAATACATACTTAATATACATAATTACACCCAGACTAAGGACATACAGACATGTTCATGCACACAAATGCATGTCCTTTGTAAGAATCGAACCCACGACATGCGGCGCGATGGTGGAATCTTAACCAGAGTCTTAACCAACCGCGCCAACTGGCCCGTCGGCGTCGTGTTATTAACATTTCTACTGTGACTATTTGTGGGAACCCAAAAATTGTACTTATTATTTTTCAGTTACGAAACAACAAGGACAAAAACCTGAGTCTAGATATAGGCTGATTACGATACCACCTGTCACACCCTAGACATAAAACTAGGAAGTCTACAAATGACCACATCTATCTATAATCATTACAAAAGCATACAATTGTTTATAATCACGCGACCATCTAAATGGTCAATTCTGAAATCATAACGCAGTTTCGCTTTTATCTATATCATTTGTCTCTTTTTAACTTTTAATTTCCTCCTTTCTAAATTAAGACCTCAATTAGTTGAGTAAGGATTATCTAAACAATACTTATTCTGTTTAGTAACTGTTTTTGTGAACGACCAGCTGTTGACGCGGTTTTGACTGCGCGTGAGTTGATATTCGGAAAATTCCTTAGTTCATAAAAGGCATGTTTGAGATTATCAAAGCCATTTTTTTTACTGTTTATAGGCCTGTGTTTCACCATGGTAAGTGATGATGCGGCCGACAGTGGTTAGCATACAAAGCCTAAAAGGAGCTGGCTCTCATGTATAGCTATCGAAACACACCGAAAGGTGCTTGGCGTTTTTAGTCGCTCAAAAAGCAGCTCGACTGGGGAAGTACCTCCACCTTACAGAATACCGCAGCAAAATAACTTTATTTTGTGTTCCTGCGCGTGAGTATGGTCGCCAGAGCTAATTGTAGAGCGGGGAAGAGTAGGTAACGCGTGATTGATGCCCCGTGTATTGCAAACGTCCATATGGGTACGGTAACCGCTTACCATCAGGTGGGCCGTTCGCTTGTTTACCGACATCATCGTATAAAAAAAGAGTGTTTTTTTGAGTTTTTTAAATTAGGACTTAGGCTGCGCTTCCAACAGAGATGTGTGAGGTAGCGGAGCGAAGCTGTGAAACGGTGTAACTCCTTCCATCAGAGATGTGCCAGGAATATGTATGTGTAATCAGGTAATAGGTAAATAATAATGTTTATTTCATCTCCACAAATTACATTGTACAATAAATACAGTTGACAACAAAAAATGGCAAAATTCGTAATTTGTGGGAAATCTGGAGTCTAAACGAAGCCTAGGCCTGTATTTTAGAAGCTCCAGGCCCCCCAATACATCATAGTGTGCAGATGTCAACATGGAGCGAGACACGTATGTGTGATTGACTGTAGTTTTTGTGAGGGTGTGTGTATGTGTTTGTGTGTGAAAGGGTAGCGGACTGTTTTCGGATACCTCTAACATACACCATTTATTGACTGACTGGTCACATTTTCATTCGCACATTCTTCGTTTACATCCCTCGCACGCATTTCTAGTTTGTTTTGTATGTATGTACAAAAACCTCGCTCCGCTATGCCCATATCCACCAGAGCTGTGCGGAGAGAGGCTAATACATGAAGTGATTCTATTGTTACTTTAAAAACATATCCTTCGCAACGCAGCTTAGCACATCTCTGGTGGATAGGCCTTACGCATAAATATCGCACTGAATAGGTACAACAATTTCAAAACGTTCTTTTATTAAAAAAAATCTCAATAAATGAACAAAACCGTTGCAATTACAAAATAATAATAAGAAAATGTAAACCAATTTAAGAATAAAATTAAGCGTTGCGTTACTTCGGGCGGCGCGGTGTGACCGAACCTAATAGATTTGCTATACTTACTTTTTTTCTGAATTGGAATTTGCCCTCGGTTTGGATCGTTACTATTGTTTATTTTACTTCAAAATTGGAACATATATTTTAATATAAAGGCAGCAAAGAAATCATCCCCTCTGCTTCTTTCACATATCTGTCGCCTTTCTCCATCTAACTTATATTCGTTATATTTTGACGGGCCAGTTGGCGTGGTTGGTAAGATACTTACGCCACACATCGTGGATCGATTTCCATCTACGACAAATATTTGTGTGCATTAACATGTCTTTTCTCATAGATGCCTTAAAAATTCTATCTAGTCCGTCGTATACGTTATCAAATAATATTAGACACATATTTTTTCTTTTGTCATTTAAATAAAATAATACGAAGATATCGTGTGTTGAAGTTTTGCGTGACATCACGTTATGGTACACTTTTTACTATAAAGTGACGGCGCGAGCCCCCACTCCCGAACTTTGACGCGCTTATCTTTATCAATTGTTAATGATTTGGTAAAGCAAAAAATACGTGTCCAATATTTTTGATAATGCAATTTTTTTTTTTTCAATTTAAAATTTTATTTTTCTACAGAATAGCCCACTCCCTACGTCTACGACATTATAGTGAGGACTACAAATGGTGCAAATATAGCAATACTAATCTCTTCCGCATTTATTTATATCTTCTTATTAAAACAAGGGCACTGCGCTTCCGTTCTGTTCAAGACAAAGGGATATGTACTATACATACAATTTCCCTATGTACCTACTACCAAGTACTAAGTACTGGCTAAGTTATAAATAAATATCCTGAGTCATTCCTCACACACGGCTCCAAACTAAGCAGAGCTTTTACTATGGAAACCAGATAACTGATATACTACAATACTTCTTTTATTACACCCAGACTCAGGACATGTAATTTATGATTTTGATTTTACTACAAACCCTACCACCGTGCTATGGTTCCCAACAATGTGTTCCTTCACCCCACTCAAGCTCATTGTAGGATTCAAACCATTCAAAGCCTACTTGAAGGCATTCGACGACTCCTTATGCAAATAATAATAGTTACTGCATGTAGATCAGTTATTTTTTAAGCCATAAAAATTTACCGAAGGTAGGAAGCGTCTAGGTTTGAGCTTGGACAAAAATGCTGTCGTATGTCTAGCCAGATGTCCGCGGGATGTCCAAAGGATATCGCGTTGCCGACCCTGAAGAAATCTCTTCACGCCCTTTTTGAAGAACCCCATGCTGTACTCCATTGGGAAAACCACGGCGGGGAGCTCATTCCATAGTCCGAGCGTCCGCGGAAGAAAACTCCTTTGAGCCCGCACAGTTTGATACAAGTTCGGTAATTATATGGAATTTTTTGTCGATTCAGTTTATGGAATTTTAAAAAACCTAAAAAGATTTTTTAAGGTTCGCGTTGAACATTTATCTAGTTTTAAGCTATGCAAAGACAGACGCGAGCCACTATTATAGAAGATATAACAGTTGAAAAATCGTAACATAACGGGGCGGGTCGCCATTAATCAAATAAAATCAAATCAACCCACGGAAGCCAATCTGAGTACACTGTGACATAATTGGACTGTCGAATAACTAGGTTACATCATACATGTATGGCTTCCTGTATCTTGTACTTAATTAAATAACTTATGTTTATTTTTTATTTTATAATATAACGATAACAACATTAATATCACTTCCTAATAGTTTTAATTTGATATCGTCCTAATGTCTAGTATTTTATATAATATAGGGCCAGTTGGCGTGGTCGGGATTCCACCTATCACGTCGCAGGTCGTGGGTTCGATTCCCATCCCAGGATATGCTTTTGTGTGCATGAACATGTCTACATGTTCAGAGTCTGGGTGTAATAATGTATTTACATACAAAAAGTAGTATATGTAGTATATCAGTTATCTGGTTTCCATAGTACAAGCTCTGCTTAGTTTGAGAGTAGATGACCGTGTGTGAGGATTGTCCCAGGATATTTATTTATAATAGTCATATTGTTATTTAATTTTAAATGTAAACTTGCTGAGTTTCTTGCCTGTTCTTCTCAGTTGAAGGCCGACTTCCGAACTGATGGTAACTTCAGTAGCTTTGACCATCATAAGAGCCTAAAAAAAAATGACTTTGACTATAGTTTCTAGGTCCTGCGGTTCCCAAGGGATACAAGGTTTTCCCGGGATAAATAGTATCCTATAAGTTATTCCCAGAGGTGATTTCAGGTTATGATCTAGCTGCGGGTTATCACTATCACAATTTGGAACCTGCACCAATATAAGGTTTATTTTCGATCAACACGATCCATTCTTCATCTCTTACTAATACAAGCCATAGAAATTGTACTCGTGAATAAAATCGCGGGATAAATCTATTTATATAAAGATATTCACACGTAAAATGACGCGGATTAGTTTGTATTTAATATTCGTAAATCGTGGCTATGTTAAGGTCATGTGCCAAGATCTCGGCCGTTTGTTGTTCACATGATTGTTGTAGTCGCGTCGACCTTGGCTCTTCTGCTTTTTAATATGTATGAAAACGTTATTAATTGCCGGAAAAAGTCGCGGGTGTTTTGATTAGAAACTACTGTGAAATCTTAATAAATCTTTCAACACTAAGATATTTACAAATTGGATAAAAGCCTCCTTTCACAAATTAGGGTGAAAGGGAATGGGAAAATACACCACGCGTGCCCACTGCGGATCGGTGGAGGTAGGCTAGTGGTCAACCTACTGTTAGATTTTTCAGGCCGCCTGGGCGGCCTCCGATTAGTTTAACGACTATCACAATTATTCTTCGAGAGATATAGTGTGAGGTTTAGTTGTGAACAACAAAATCAGCACCATGGTTTTTTCTATTTTAGGTATATAAGTAGGTAGTAAGAATAACTGTAAACATTTCTAAATTAAAGTGCTAATCTGACAGATTCTCTCAGCAATGCGGAAAAGAGCTTTTACTTTTAAACAGTTAAACATATGTTCATAGATTAATCTATTTTTCAATTAAAATAACCTAAATTAAATTTAAAATGATAAATCATAGCAGAAAAAATATTATTGTTCATCACTTTTTTTTTCCAACTGGGCTCCAAATTCTTGTGTGCCCAAGGGCCCCGGCATGCCGTAAGACGGCCCTGCCATCAAGTAGTATCTAGAGGCAAAAGCAGACTTGATACTAGGGATTCAAGATGAAACTCAAGGCTAGAGATCATAGACCTTTATGTAATAAGTGATAGCATCGACATTGGCACAGGAAATCAGGAAGAACTTTTTGTTAAAGGTCGTCTGTCAATGAACTGCAATCATCCATAAATAATAATGATTTACCACAGATTTACAGTAGCTAGATACCGCATGTTCGTTCAATACATATTACTCTAACTGTACCA
The DNA here is from genome assembly GCA_951394255.1 of Polyploca ridens. NCBI lineage: Eukaryota > Metazoa > Arthropoda > Insecta > Lepidoptera > Drepanidae > Polyploca > Polyploca ridens. The sequence goes on from OX596267.1 coordinate 4,799,172, forward strand.
GCGGTTTCACCCGCGTTCCCGGGATAAAAAGTGGAACTATCAGAATCGGTTTAGTAGTTCCTGAGATTACCTCCTACATCCAAACATACACATTTTACCTCTTTATAATATTAGTGTATACTACTGCATTGTAGTAGTACTTGTCAGGCACGCTTGGGAGGCTTGCGGTATCTAGGTACTATAAGATCTGTGTAATTCAATAATTAATAACAATACATAATGCAATTACGTTTGATTTAACGTTACATTATTTATTGTGATTTTGGCGAAGGTTACGGGTTCGAATCCTGAGAATAAACTTGAAGGAAAATATAGATAATAAACTACGATTGAATACGATTAACTTTGTACAAACAATTTTTTTTTTCTAAATATTTATTGATATTTTCTGCTTCCCTTCGATAAAAATTGTAAAAAAAAAAACAAAAAGATATGCCCCGGGTGAGGATCGAACTCACGACCTTAAGATTATGAGACTTACGCGCTGCCTACTGCGCTACCGAGGCTGATGACGTGGCAGTGAAAATTATGGTATCGTTAAAACGCAGCTCAGGTGCACTGATACAAAATAACAAGAACCTTCCTTCCGGATCAGTCGGGTAAAAATAGCATAACGCTAGCTCGATAGCTAGACACTTTTGTCAAGATTATAGTCTATCTACGCGTCAAATACCATCTAAATCTGTTAAGCAATTACGGCATGATTCAGTAACAAACTTTTGCATTAATAATAAGATTATATTGGACAGGTTTTCCCTATCTCACACATATAGGTACATTACTTTTGCCTGCATTTTGACCTAGACCTACTGAAGTCAGGAAGGTACCTTGGTGTTGAGGAAATCATTACGACGACACCGGGAGGGTGCGAGCAGACATACATGATAATAAATTATACGTATACGTATTTTCCATACGTATAGGTTGTTGTAAAATATGGATGTCGATTCTAAAATTGAAATCGCGAGATGTTTTTAATTAAAACAAAAAAAAAGATTTCTATTTTCAAATTTTTAATTCTGGCTATTTTTTTTTAAATAGTGTAACACTTTTGTTCTATATTTAAAATATTATAAACATACTAGCTGCCCGGCGCAACTTCGTTCGCGTGGTGCTGCCCTACCTTTTGGTGCTACCCTACCCTACCCTATCCTATCTAAACCATCCAGGGAGTTAATTCTACTGTACGTGTGTATGTCACTGAACTCCTCCTAAACGGCTCGAGTGATTTGAATGAATTTTTTTGTATGCGTTTGGGCGCCCTGGATGGTTTAGATTCACAAATCAGGCCGGCAGATGGCGCTGCAGTCGGTATCTAGGTTATATTATCGACTGCAGCGCCATTTGCCTGCATGAATAGTTCGCCTAAGTCATAAAATTTTGTTGCACTGGAAATTATTTAAGAGCACTCAATTCGCCATACTTTTCATATAAAACCTCTGTACTTATTATGGCGTTGTTAAACATTTTTCGTTAGATGTTTTGATTTACAAATTAGTATCTAGCCGTGTATCTAGGCGAAATTAAAAAAAAAAGTGAAACAAATTCAGTAAAAGCTTCCGAAAAACAGAGTTTTTGCTCAAATTTTACCTGAACTTTGAAACATTTAGATACCAGGCTTGCAAATATTTTTTTTTTTTTTTTGTTAGGTAGAACTTTATTTACAACAAATATGTACAAAATACAATCTATATATAGAAAATTTCCTCAAGCCTGCCGCTGCTTCCGATTAACGGCAGGGTTCCCAGGCTTGCAAATGTATTGGAGATTCTAAATAACTAACAGCTGAATTTACTGACTGATAACCGACGGCTCTGAAGCTGTCTCTCTTTTTTCGCAGTCAAACATTACGTTGGATGAAACAACAAGCTTTTAGACTATGCTTGCGTTGAAGTTGCGCCGGCCACAGAGGGCCGCCTTAATAACAAAAACGTTTATTGAACTATTGTATGAGTTTTCTCAACGACAGCTGCTTACTTACACTCTCTATTATCTATCTTCTTAATTTCTTACTTTTTAGCCAGTTCTAAAAACGTGGTAACTGAAAAAAAAACATTTATTTAAAAATTTTGCTTTTTAGTCTTATGTGGCTCAGACAAACAAACAGATGTAAAGTATAGATGTCTATGACATAAGTTTCTATAATCTATGTATTCGTCCCATTAAAAAATTGCAGTATAAAGACATGTGCTCTTGATAAATAAATTATATATTTGAAGTTATAAAGTGTTAATCCATTCAAAATCCCTACTAATTTAGTGTTCTTTACATGGTGCCGAAAAATATTCAGTAATATCGCGTCTACTCTCAAAATTTTGCTATTTGTGACATTTTTCAATTCAAGAAATTTTTTTTCACGACAGTCTCCGCCATTTTCATAGGCATTCAGTATTCAAAGTAAGTCGATTCAAAAGAAACCACTGAAAAAGAAGTTTATTCATCAATTGTTTGTCTGTCACCTAAAATTGGTGTCAAAAATTTTATTACATGAAAAAATTAAAATTATTTTAGAATTTATATTTTATCGATTTGACCAATTGATTTAAACAATGACCGAAAAAAATAAATTAGTCTTTGCAAAAGGCCAATGCAAAGCTGCTTTTACAAGACTGGAAAAATATTTTGCTGAGCAAAAAATATATACGGCAGAAGATATAGCGGTCAGAAAAAAATCATTGAAAGAAATATATACTAAATATCAAGAGCTTACATTGAACCTGCAGCTGTTGGGTGAAACAGCCGAAGAGGAGGAAATTATGGAAGAGCGCTACTATAATTTGATGGCTATTATCGAGCGCAAACTTAACTTGCCCCCTCAAGGAGATCACTCATACAAAGGTAATAATGCGGCAAAGTTACCTACATTAGATATTCCGATCTTCGACGGCAAGGATATATCAGGCTATAAGCCATTTATGGAGATGTTTCGAGCAGTCGTACATGAAGATACAAGGGTGTCAACTATTCAAAAACTTTGCTTCTTGAAGAAATATCTCAAAGGAGAGCCATTGCAGATAATAGATAGTTTACCAATTATTGGTGAATCCTATGAATCCGCTCTGATGTTATTACAGAAACGGTATGATAATCCGGCTTTATTAATTAACAGTCACGTGACCAGTTTACTAGATCTTCCCAGTTTACAACGTGGAACTGCACAGCATCTACGTGACCTGGTAGCGAAAGTAAGACAGCATGTGACTTCTCTTCAGAATCTCAAGCAACCAGTAAGTCAGTGGGATGCGATTTTGTCCTGTATCATAATGCGTAAACTTGACTCCTTTACAGTGAGACTATTTCACGCTGAGCGGGATACCACAATGATTGTCACCATTGAGGAGTTGCTGAGTTATTTAGATAAGCGAGCTGCTTCTTTAGAGGCTAGTCCGAGCTTCAATGATAAAACTCATGGTAAAACAAAATCATTTACTAACCTGTCTACTTCAAATAAGACTGTAACTGACAAAATGGACTGTAGGCTTTGTTCACAAAATCATAGGTTGTTTAAATGTACCAATTTTAATTCATTAACTCCCGAGAAACGAATTGAGTTTGTAAATAAAAATAATTTATGTAAAATTTGCCTCAATTCCCACAACAATAAATGTAAATATAAATTCATTTGTACCATTTGCAATTCCAGGTTACATAACACCTTAATACACTTGGAAGATCCTGTGAAGAAAGGAGATGAATGTGATAACCCAGTGAACTTGCATATTGCCCAGCCATTAAATATTAGTAGTGTCTTACTTCCCACCGCCAAGGTGATTGTAAATGGAGCTGATAATAAGAAGTTTGTTGTAAAGGCGTTATTAGACTGTGGTAGTCAGACTTCATTCTGCACCACTGCCTTAGCCAAAATATTAGGACTGCCTCAATTTGATTTATACAAAAATATAAGTACTTTAGGTAACATTTCTAGTAGTCACTTAAGTAAAGCTATCAACTTGCCTATAGAATCTTTAGTACATGATTACAAACTTAACATATGTTGTTCAATTATAGATAACATTACATCAAAGTTGCCTCAAAGACCAATCAATATGAATGGTTTCATAATTCCAAAAAATGTTGCATTAGCTGATAATGAATTTAATATTCCTGGAAAAATTATGATATTGTTAGGTTGCGATGTCTTCTTTAAAATTATTCAGGATGGTAGAATTTCAGGTGGACCAGCGGATCCCATATTGCTTAATACTCAGCTGGGATACATCGTTTCGTTCACCGGTGATGAAAACATTAATGAGGCCATCTCTATGCATGTATTTACAGAACTTGATACTGACTATTGTGTACGCCAATTTTGGGAGGCGGAGAAGGTTCCTGAAGTATTTCAAGAAGCCTTGCCTGAGCTAATTTACAGCGAGAAAGTTTTTAGTGAGTCTGTAACCCTGCAAAATAACACATTTGAAGTGAAAATTCCTCTAAAGGTCGAACTCAAAGAAATTGATCCATCAAACTCATATGCTATTGCACTTCAAAGGTTATATACAATTGAAAGGAGGTTTAAAAAAGATCCGATATATCATGATCTATATAAAAAATTCATTCACGAATATTTAGATCTAGGACATGCTAAAGTGATCGATACTAATAATTGCGAAGAAAAGGACAAGCCGTTATTTTTCTTACCCCATCATGCAGTATTGCGACCTGATAAGCAAACAAATAAGCTTAGAGTTGTCTTCGATGGAAGCGCTAAAACAAAAAATGGTGTAAGTCTAAATGATTATATGTGCAACGGTCCTGTTGTACAACGCTCCCTCTTCGACATAATATTATTGTTTCGTGTCTATAAGTTTGTAATTCAATGTGACATACGCCACATGTACAGGATGATTAAAATACATCCACAATATAGATGTCTACAAAATATCCTGTGGCGGGAGGACGGAGTCATGAGCATCCTCCAATTGCAAACGGTGACGTATGGATTAAAAGGTTCTGCCTTTTTAGCTATTAGATGCCTCATTGAATTAGCAAAACGATACAAAGATGAATATCCACTAGCAAGCTCAGCGATTATAAACAATTCTTATGTTGATGATATTCAGTGTGGAGATAATACTATTGAAGGGACCATTCGACTAAAAAATGAGCTCAATTCGATTGGTAAGCTGGCTAATTTCAAACTTCATAAATGGATGTCAAATACTCCCGAATTGCTTAAGGATGTGCCGCAAGAAAGCTTAGGAATGAGCTGTACAAATTTGGACCTAGACAAGTCTGTATTTAAAATATTGGGCCTGTCATATAACGCAAAAAACGATATGTTTCAGCTAAGTGGGCAAGTTATAAACCCTAAGCCTGAAGTTCCAACTAAAAGAAATGTTTTATCATCTATCAGTAGGCTCTTCGATCCAATGGGGTTCGCTGGACCTGTTACAATGAAAGCTAAACTCATCTTGCAAGAGCTCTGGCAGCATAATTTAGAATGGGACACATCTCTGCCTGATAAGTTAAAGCATATTTGGGAGAGCTTTTATGCAAACCTTATTAATATGCCCACCATCTTGATACCTCGTTATATACAGATTCCTGAGGCAACTGAAATACAACTTATTGGTTACTGTGATGCTTCTGCTAATGCTTACGGCTGTTGCATTTATCTTAAAGTTAAAATTAATAACAGGGTTCACATTCACCTGCTTTGTTCCAAGTCAAGAGTTAATAGTTTAAGTTCTAATCTTACAATTCCTAAATTAGAACTTAATGGTGCGTTGCTATTGGCTAAAGTTACTACTCATGTGGCCTCTACTTTGAGTGTGTCCGCTATTAATTTGTTTTGTGACTCTAAAATAGTTTTAGGCTGGCTCGATTTATCCTCAGTAAAAGTTCCCGCTTACATAGGAAACCGCGTTAGGGAAATAAAAAAACTCACACCAAATGCTTCATGGTATTTTACACCTGGTCTTTTTAACCCGGCTGACATTTTGTCTCGAGGTGCGGATCCATCAGAAATTAATGAAAATTTACTATGGAAGCACGGGCCTGACTATTTACATACTTCTGATAACTATAATTTTTATTTAGCTTGCATTGAAAAACCAATGAAATCTTTTCATGAAGATATTATGTGTTTTACAATTTTGGATAAAGATAATCTTCACCCTATGTATGAAAAATATTCAAGTTTATTTAAAACTGTGCGTATCATAGCTCAAATCTTGAGATTTATAAATAAATGTAGAAAATCGAATGCACAGTCAAATGTAACTTCGAATTCAATCAGTATTTCTGTTGAAGAATATAGAGAAGCTTTGACTGTCATTATTAAAGTAATCCAGAGGTATTATTTTGCCGTAGAGTTCAAGTGTCTGAACGAGAAAAATGACATTAAAACTTCTCTTAAGTCTTTGTACCCACTAATTGACGACAAGGGTCTTCTCCGTGTCGGGGGTAGATTACATAATGCAAATGTAGATTTTTCTAAGAAATTCCCAATTATTCTACCAAAGAAATGTCATGTAACAAAACTCATTATCAGACAAGAGCATTTGGCTTTGATGCATGGTGGCTTGAAGTTAGTGCTAAGTAGCTTATTTCAAAAATATTATATTATTAATGCTGTAAGAGAATGTAAAAGTGTAATACATAAATGTGTGGCTTGTTGTAGACAGAAGGCTGAGACTTCAAAGCAACTGATGGGTTCTCTTCCTAAGGACCGTGTGAATCCTACGCGCAAAGTCTTTGAAAAGGTTGGCATGGATTATTGCGGCCCTTTTGACATCAAACAGTCTTCAAAACGTAACAGCATCATAAGTAAGGGGTATGTTGCCTTATTTGTTTGTTTTGCCTCCAAAGCCGTTCACATAGAAATAGTCTCCGATATGTCAACTGATACATTCTTGGCAGCCTTTAAAAGATTTATTGCCCGTAGAGGTATTCCTTCTGATATTTATTGCGATAATGCTACTACTTTCAAAGGTGCTAACAAACAGCTTAAAGAACTATATAAATTACACAATAGTAAAGAATTTCAGGAAAGTCTACATAATTATGCCCTTCAAAAGGAAATAAAATTTAATTTCATTCCTGCTTACAGCCCTAACCATGGTGGTCTATGGGAAGCGGCTGTAAAATCGTTAAAATACCATCTTAAAAGAATTTTAACAACAAAAATTTATACTTACGAACAATTTAGCACAATTATGGCTGAAATTGAAGGTATTTTAAATTCACGTCCTTTATTATCTCTTACTACACAAGATTATTCAGATTTTTCAGTTCTGACCCCAGGTCATTTCATAATTGGTGGTCCTTTAATGGCTATCCCTTACCCAGATCTTAGCGACATACCATCTAATAGGCTTCGCTTTTGGAGGTCTTGCGAACAAGTAAGACAGCACTTCTGGAAGGCGTGGTCAAGGGACTATTTGTCATCCCTTAATCAAAGAACAAAATGGGAGAAAATATTACCTAATCTCAAAGAGGGTACTATTGTGCTGTTATTAAATCCTAACACTCCACCTCTTCAATGGCCTTTGGGTAGGATCACAAAAATATTCAGTGGCAACGATAATATTGTCAGGGTTGTCGAAGTAAAGACATCTAATGGAAAATTCCATACAAGAGCTGTTTCAAAAATTGTCGTTTTACCCATAGAATAATTACTCAATTAAGTGTACTCTTTTACTTTCATTGTTATTCAGTTTTGACAGTAAGTTAGTTAATTTTGTTTCGATAATAGTTAATTATGCATGATAGTAATTTGTGTTAATTTTATATCGAATATCACATAGGTTCTGTGATATCGTGAATTTTTATGATTTTTATGTTTCGGGGTCTTTTATTTTTGCTTGTGTTTTTTGGGCCCCCAGTTTATGTCTATGACATAAGTTTCTATAATCTATGTATTCGTCCCATTAAAAAATTGCAGTATAAAGACATGTGCTCTTGATAAATAAATTATATATTTGAAGTTATAAAGTGTTAATCCATTCAAAATCCCTACTAATTTAGTGTTCTTTACAATAGAAGTAAGCATACCTAATAAATAAACACGTAGGTCAACCATATTGTGACCCTATAAGGCTGTATAATTATCCAACAAACTGTAAACACCCTGTATACAATCATACCACTTACGGCACACATTGGCATCTACATAATTTCATTCACGGCGATAACTTTTGACTTCTATGTCGTTGGGATAAGGTTGAGAATTGTATGGCAAAAGGTTTTATAGTTGATTTAGTGTATGTATCGTACATACATTGCCATTTACCGCCTACCAATGTCGAGATCGGAAGGAAATGAGGTCAAAGCAGATATGGATGGTAGACATGTTTTTTTTCCGCTCCAATAGACTCCATATAGTACCAACATTATTTTTAGAGAGGCAGAGGTAAAGTGACCATATGTCCCGATTTCAGGCTGTTTGTCCCGCTGTGAGGGCAAAAATGTCCCGCTTTCGCAAATAGCAGCAAGCGCGTCGAAAGTTTTTCTCTAATCAATAAAATGTGGACAAGTGTAAGTGACATAAAAACTTTTTAACAAAAAAATTAAACCACCGATAACACTGAAAACCAAAAATTATAAACCTTTTGAATAACGCTCTTTAATCTATAGAATTTTGAACATAATTTTAATTTTATAAAGTTTTGCAGTCGGGGATAAACAAATATTACAAAAAGAACATAAGTACTTAGGTTATTGGCTTGTTTGATTACTTACACAACTCAGCATTAAAATCTGTGAGTGAACAATAAATCACCCCTATTTTCCCACCCTTAGGGTATTTTTTTCCAAATTTATATGGGTCCAACCTGAGGTATACACTATCCAATAAAAAAAGAATTATGAAAATCGGACTACTACGTAAAACGTTATGCGTGATCATACATAAAAAAAAATATATACGCGTCGACTTGTATACATCCTCCGTTTTTTCGTCGGTTAAAATTGCAGTTAAGTGTCGTAGTAGGTAATGAAAATTTTGATAACTAAGGCTACATCAACAAATGATGTAATGGAAATCATCAGCCAGCCAGGTGGGTACTACAAAGTACCCTAACACCCGTGCTTTTGTTCCTCACGATACATATTTTCCTTCTCCGTTCCAGCTCATTATAAGGTGCCCGGGACCTTCGTCTTGGCATCCGACCGAGTGAGACCTTTGAAATAGGTCCTAACATCAATTTATTTAAAGTTTTTCTAAATGTTCCGCTAATTATTCTAATATTGTTATTCAACACTGATCCAACCAGACGACCGCAAAAACTGTTTTTTTTCACAGTAGTACCTTGTATCAAGTAAACATAAACAGTCAATTAAAAAAAATTACATTAGGAAGTTGGTAATTGCCACTAAAGTTAGATAAACAACGGCAAAAAGACGACAAGAACAAGTGCGTATGATATTATCTTTTAAAGAATTTGTACAGTGGTTTCTTAGCCCCTTTGCACATTATAAGAAAAATGTCTTGTGTTTTATCAGACATGTCTTATAAGACATTCAGTCGCTCTGGTGGTTATATGAGACCGTGCATATAACAAGAAATGTCTGATCAGACACGCCCATACATTTTATGTCTTGTGTCTGATAAGACACAAGAAATTTTCTTATAATGTGCAAAGGCGCTTACGGTGCGGTTTCAACGGAGCTTCCTACCGCTCAGACTGTGCAATGAGCTCCCCGCCGTGGTTTTCCCAGCATAGAGTTCAAAAAGGGTGTGAAGAGATTTCTGCAAGGTCGGCAACGCGCGACTGATACCCCTGGTGTTGCAAGTGTCCATAGGCTACGGTAACCGCTTAACATCGGGGCTGTATGCTTGTTTGCTCATACATCTCCTGAATGTCCTGAATACTCATGCAACTTTATAATTCCGAGTGATGGTTCTAGTGCGCAGATAGGGAAATGTTTCTGTAAAAAAGAAATATTTAATATTTAAAATTATTGTGTATAGATCTTATCTTATTAGACTGTAAAGCACCTAAGCTAGCTTTTTTGTAGGCTTTGTTAAAGTCTCCAAATGTGACGGTTGACTGATCAGAGTGGTAATTCTGCTCTCTAAACGAGGAGAAGCTTGTCTTTTGATAAACGCCCAAGACTGTTTGCAGTTAACGTTTTACAAGAATACTCGTCATAGACCAACAATATTGTGCTATAAAACAGCGTAGGTTTTATAATAATGTGCTATTGTTTCAAACCAGTAGGTACTTACTCATAGTTACTCATCCTTACTTTTTATAAAACGTCCAATTACGCCGCGTCTGTCCGAACTCGATAAACTGTAAAACTACTCGACGGATTTTCATATGATTTTCAGGTCTGGTCTAGGTGTATATAAGTTTTGCGTATATTGGCTGAAATATGACGATGATTGTTGAAGGTGTCGAAATCATGACGGAAGAGAGCGTAGTATTTATTCGCTCAAAGAGCAGCTCGACTGGGTGCGTACCTCCACCTTACAGAATACCGCAGACAAATAACTTTATGTTGTGTTCCTGCGCGTGAGTAACGTCGCCAGAGCTCATAGGGGAGCACGTGAACGATGCTTCGTGTGTTGCAAACGTCCACATGGCTACGAGAACCGCTTACCATCAGGCGGGTCGTATGTTTGCTTACCGACTAAGTCGTATAAAAAAAAACTACACTGCTACCCGTGCGAAGCCTAGGCGGGGCGCTAGTATGATTCGCACATCGTCTATAAACAGAGGAAGGTATTTTTTTTATGTTTGTTACCTCATAACTCCGTCATTTATAAACCGATTTGGAAAATTATTTTTTTATTTGAAAGGGTACACTTCCCGTTTGGTCCCATTGTCATCAGATCAGGATTTGGTTACTTCTTAGTGTACTTTGAAGTCGGTTTAAGTTTTTTGTAAAACAGTCCAATTATTTGCATAAAAAGTTGAATTTTCTGTTTGAAGAGTGCCTGTCGGGCAATTATCTTGTTTTATTATTGCCAATTTATAGCGCTAGCATCTTTGCCTATATAAAACATCTTAGGTACGTAGTAGAAATCTATGAAGGGGCAAATCCACCAGTGGGCTGTATCAGCTAATACAACCCTATCCTTGACATACATTGTTATGAGGTTTTTAGTGGACTGTATCAATGTCAGTCGAACACAACAATATTATGCGTAGGTAACAATACAATACAAGAGAAGTCACTTCAATTTTTCAAAAGGACAAAAGACAAGTGCAACACAAATTGTTTAGCCCCATTCATTTATCAGGGGTCCTAAGGCTATGTGCTTGGTGATGAGAGACGCGGAAGCGGGCAGCGTGGAGACTTGGTAAGTTTTATTTAAATTATGAGTGATGATGATATGAGAGATGATGTGGCCGAAGGTGTTAAGCACACAAAGCCTATAAGGAACTGGCTCTCAAGTGCAGCTGTCGAAATACAGCGAAGTGTATGAGGGTGGTAGCAAGCTAGGCGGGTACAGTAGTACTCACCTAATATGGCTTACCGATGTACCTGCGCAGAATATACATTTTCAAAGCGCGGGAAACGCTATTGCTTGGCAGCTGCCGCCATGATAGCGCGCGCCGTGCGGAGGGGCGTGACTTGCGAGTGAGACGGAACTAACAGCTGCAATGTATTATGAACCTTACTGTATTATTAACCTAAGGTTGATTGTAAGTTTTAAGCATTCTTTCGTTAATCTTCGGGGCCATACTTTCTTTTCTTTGCGAACGAAGATTCACGACGCGCCATATCAGTTGGGTAATATTGTACTACTTAGTACCTTTCGCCGGTAAAACTGGGGACGGTAACTAGTTTGTCTTAAAGATGAAACTAATGACTTTGGAGGCCTACAGGCGCGTAGGCGGCTTGAAAACTCCAACAGTTGGTTGAGCACTGGCCTACCTCCACCGTGCCGTCTTTTTTACCTCAGGGTCGGTAAAGGTGGCCACTATAGAAAATCTCAAAGTCAAAGTAATTTATTAAATTTAGGCCCTAGTAGCTTAGGGCACTTATGAAGGTCAAAGTTACTGAAGACCAGTTCGAGAGAAAGGTATGGCCTACCTCTACCGATTCGACGCGTGGTGGAGAATCTGCCCATTCCCTTTTACCCTCATTTGTGAAGGCTCGTGCTCAGCAGTGGGACATTAAGGGCTGATGATGTTGGCTATGCTTGTTTGGTGTTACTGAATTACTGGTATAAAAAATTAAATGAAATGCCTACAAAACGCTTCTCTCAGTCCCCACCTGAATCCCCGACATGTCACTCACTCGCCCGCGATACTTTCAATGCCGAAACACAATAAGGTCAAGAGCTCACCACATACTTGTATGTACTTATGTTCTTAATGTAAAGGCTTAAGGCGCGGCGTGAGGCATGAGCTGAGGCGACGAACGGGAGCGGAAGCGGGAGCGGGGAAGATTTTGTTGAGAAAGGAACATTCTAAAGTAGCGTAAAGAAGTCTACTGAAGTCTCCTCGCGATTTATTATCATCCACCATCGTACACGCAACGTAATGGCGTGACAGTACTCCTGATAGTACTGTCCTGCCCGTTGGACCAATGGCCTGACCGTTCGCTGCGTGTGTGTGATTCGAAGCGTATATAATAAAATAAATTCGATTGTATAATGTGCAAGTGTTAAAAGTATATAATCTCGTAATTTGCTTCTCTGCTAAGATTACCGTCCGACATTTTAGCCAAAGGAGCCAGCCAATGAGGTTCGTTGAATCGCCGCGTAATTCGATTTCATGTACTTTTCGCTAACACACAACCACACAACGATTTGAAGTTACCATGCCACGTAATTAAAATAAAATCAATTAATCCTTTAAGCAGTAGTCTAGTTTATCACGCAATCTCCACCTCCACCAATCTGCCGGATTACCAGACTAACATGTATCTTCATCGTGCTTTCGTTCATGAATATTAAACCACTGAAATGCAAAAATCATCAAATGTCACTGCAGTGGTATTCCCGCTTCCGCTCATGACTTGAAAACCGGTGTTAATTGAAAGTATTAAAGTTTTTGCTTATAATTCGTAGGTAATCAACTTTAAACTCGCATCGCCGCCTCTTAGAGGTTTCAAAACTTAAATGTACTTATTTTTTTCGCTAATCGTAATAATAATAATCAAACTTGTTTAACAAGCCGTTTTAATACAGGGTCAAAATAAATTGAAGCTATTGATATTTTATAAATTAAGCTATTATTTATTTTAAATATCTTCTATTGAAGCCGGCCTAAGCTAGCTGCCAGTAACAGCCTTGTGTTCAACGCTGCCGCAAAGACGTATAGTTTGACATTTACCCCATACAATTTCATGGCAAAATTTACTAAGACTTTATTTACTAGAGATCTATCAAAGAACAATACCCCGAGTTGTCCCACCGCCCGCGCCGGCGAGGAAGCGACTAACTATCGGCTCAAGCAGCGTACAATAAATAAATATACATGTCGTGTAAACAAAAGAGATGCATATATTAACAGATAGGTGACTGTTAACTCCGCCGGCGATGACGTGCTCGACTAGTTTGTCGCTGAGCGACAAGAGCTATCAAAGATAATATTAGCTCAGCGATCCTCGCTCGGCGCCGGCGCTGGTTTGGTCTATACAAAGTAAGTACAAATGACCGCCTGTTTGGTCTCCAAACAGGCGGTCATTTCTACCTAGAGTGCGAATCTAAGTACATATATTATAACAGGGATGCTAGAGCACAGGACTAACCGCCTGAGCGAGTGGTGCGAGTAATCGCCCGTCGCACTCTGACACTCTCTGATAGCCCAGCGACAAAACTATCGGAACTACACCTATCTGTTACTCGCTGCTCGCCAACTCGTTTTCAGTTGCTAGCTTTACCTACTCGCTATCGTTAATCGCCGGCGGTGGGACAACTGCCTAAAGTTTGCAAATTAACGTAACTATCGCGTTTGCGTTTTTAGTACAAGTTAGTGTAGCATGATTAGCCGTTCTTAATCGATCGGTAAAATTAAGCTACCACCGTCAAGCTTCGGAAGGCACGTAAAGCCGTTGGTCCCGCTAGTTGAACGTCTCCTAGGTGGCTTGAAAACTCCAACAGTAGGTTGACTACTAGCCTACCTCCACCGATCCACAGTGGGCACGCGTGGTGGAGTATCTGCCCGTTCCCTTTCACCCTAATTTGTGAAAGGAGATCTGTGCTCAGCAGTGGGACATTATAGGCTAATGATAATGAAATTATGTAAAATACTAAAGGAATCATATAGAATACTGAAAAATAATGACATATAAGACCAGTGAAGTAAAACCAAGGTTATTTGTAGTACAAGTACAATTTGCTAAAGGCGGGTTGCTTACCTTAAAATTAAAGGTTTTATTGAGGAAAAAACCTGTTCACCAAAACGATTGACATACATACATACACATGCGGTTTTTTGACCTTCGACACATGAGTTCATATGTTGTAATAACATTTCTCTAACGAGAATAAATTAAAATTAGCCTAGATTAAAGTTCGACGAATTGGATTAATTAATTTTGGCAAGCTTTTTTTAAATCGATGAAAAGTTGAAAACAATCGTATTTTTTTTTTGTGATGAATTTTATTGTTTGTGTCTATTGTCTGTGCTATTGTAGTGATTCTCTCGTGTTATCACTAACCGACCCCTACATATAACACATCATGCTTAGTTGGAGGACAACGTTTTTATTTTACTCTTGTCACAAATGAATTTGTTCTATTCTTTCTTTGTTTTTATACATTTGCTATCAAGACAATCGATCTGAACACTGATGGTTGTGCAAGCTGTGGTCTATCCACATCGTCAATATCTCTCTTCACACCAAGGGGTTCTAAGCCGCTTGTGAACTGTGGATCGTCGACAATTGTAATGGCACGCTGAACCTAGTCACAAGTCTAAGCTGGTAACCAGATGCTCCCGCCCACAGATGACTGCAGTACTCAATATAGGGTTGAAGTTGCGACATAAAGATTCAGTTATTGCCCTTATGGGAGTCGAAGGCAGAAACAGCTGCTAGAAAGCTGGGTATCCTCTCTATGGTCAAGCGGTACTTCATGCCTGGTCAGTTGCGCAAGTCTAGTCAATTTGGTATGGATCCGCTAAGTACCAGCTTGACGCCCTCGAGTCAAAGGACCGTCGAGCCAGGAGACTCATCGGAAATGAGTCTTTTATTAAGGCGAAACTCACGAGCCTCGACCATCGAAGAAAGGTTGCTTGCCTATCAGTTTTCTACAGGATATATTTTGGAGAGTGTGCGCAGGAATTGTTCAACGTAATTCCACCATCCCCATTCTTACACCGAACCACAAGACGCCGGGAAAAGTTTCACCCGTACGTTGTTGATATACCGTAAATACGGACACAGCGTTTTGCATCCTCATTTATAATGCGGACAGCAAGGGAGTGGAACTTGCTTCCGGCGTCTTAATTTCCTGACTCATACAATCTAGGGACTTTGAAGGCCAGAGTGAATTGATTCCTTCTGGGTAAGCGTGTTCCATCTTAGGCTTCGTCTTCGTCCCTTATGAGCGGGTCAGTGGCCAAACGCAAGCCCATATAATAAATAAAACGTAATTTAAAAAAATTATCGTTTTCAAAATATACTAAAAAGTATAAAATAACTCTAATCTGACACTGATTTGAAGTCAGCGAAATGTTTTCAATGGAATAAGTTGTCCTCTTTCGCTGACTTCAAATCAGTGTCAGATTAGAGTTATTTTATACTTTTTAGTATATTTTCAAGACGATAAAAAAAAATTAAATTACTTTTTATTTCGTCTTTTTTACTTTTGATTCGTTACAATCCGACTAATATCTTCGGAGATATGCGTGGACAAACATACATACATACATACATACACCTATGAAATTTTGTATATTTGTTTGGAAGCCCTCATAGATTATCATATGTGAATATTGTGCAGTTCCAGTAATATTACATACATACGTGTCGAATTGATAATCTCCTTTTTTGAAGTCGATTAAAAAAAATGTACCGCTTTTCTCTGTTGAGCAAATCGAACATTTTGGATGCCAGCTTAACATTGTCTTCCAAGTGTCAGCGAAAAACTTTAATAATACATAATTAATAGATATGACTCTTAAGGATCACGATATTCTTCATAATGTTGAGTGGCGTTCTACTGATGCTTCCGCTATCAACAATGTAGCAACAATCTATAAATAACAAATAAACAATCACGTTTATAATTCCCTTACACGCCGCGAATGCAGGCTTGTCACATGACCTAGGCTAGGTCATCTATTAATGTACCTAGTGCGTGCATTTATTGCCTAGATGTAGGAAATGCATTGCGGAACAGATGCTGTATATATTACTGCAAGGTTCTCGATGATTAGAAAATGTACAGTGTGTGTTGGAGAAATTATGATTGCAAGAGTGCTTTCTTAGCGTCATAGCTCTTTTACGAGAGAGTCGATGACCAAACCTACGTAAATAGGTGGTTTCCAGGTCCCAAGACCTGTAAAGTTGAAGTGTGTTGTAAGTCAAAGTTCAAACTTTGAACGTCAAAAATTCGGCAATACTCATCTGTGGAAGTCCAGGCCCGTAGACAGGGGGATGATAAGAAAAGAAAGAAAGAAAAAAAAAACTATTTTTTTTTTATAATCTCCAAGTTTATTAGTTTACATAACAAACATAAGTAATTAACAACATTAACTTGACAAATTCAGACAATTTCGTTACTCCTCGAACATGAATTCTTGCTACATCCCTGTGAGTCAATTCTCACCCACTCGAAATTGATCGGTCGATCGAAAAAAGTACGAATTCGAACTTTTATAGAGTGTAAATCACGTTACGTTATTCTGGCAATTTCGAGGACGGCATATTTAGAAGGCAAACCAGTCAACTCGAGCTTTGATTGGTCGGGACTGTTCGAATTGTCTCCGTCCCTCTAAACTTTGCAGTCGAATAGGACTCGAACCGTAAGTTTGATTCGAAGGTTATTTCGAGGGAAGTGAGAATTGGGGCCCTGGGCCCTCCATCATACAGATAGAAGCGAAATAACGTTCCTGCGGTGAGTAAGGTCGACAGAGCTCCTTGACGAGGTGCTGTACTGCCAGTGTCCGGAGACCAGCGGGGTACTATACAATGCTGTCCACAAGGAATAGATTCGATAACCCCTTTTAGTGAATTCGTAATACAACAGTGTACAGTAGTACCCAACTAATATGGCTTACCGATGTACCTGCGCAGAAGATACATTTTCAAAGCGCGCGGGAAACGCTATTGGTCGGCAGCTGCCGCCATGTTAGCGCGCGCCGTGCGGAAGGGCGTGACTTGCGAGTGAGACGGAACTAACAGCTGCAGTATATTATGAACCTTATAGAAGTGATCTAAGGTTGATTGTAAGTTTTAAGCATTATTTCGTTAATCTTCGGGGCCATACTTTCTTTTCTGTGCGAACGAAGATTCACGACGCACCATATCAGTTGGGTAATACTGTACTTTTACAAGATTGTAAACTAACACCCTTTAGCAAAGTTTGTATACATATACATGGTTACAAACCCTGTTTTACATGTATAATTATCCAACGCGGAAGCAGGAAACAGATATTACAATAATACCAACATTGCGAAACAAACATTGTTTACTAGTTGGATCGCTTGTCATATTATCTCATCATAGGGATCAGGAGATCAAAATCAAAAAGTCATTTATTCCATTTAGGCCCTAGTAAGGCACTTATGAACGTTAAATTGGTACATACAGTTGAATTTACCACCGGTTCGGATACACTTAAACTGAGAAGACTCCGGCAAGAAACTCAGCAAGGCTTTTTTTTATTTTTGATCAAAATGAAAATTATTTTCCAGCTGTACTTGAGAGCCAGTTTATTTCTAAGCTTTGTGTGCTTACCACCTTCGGCCACATCATCACTTACCATGGTGAGATTGTGGTCAAACACATGACTATACAAAAAAACAACCAAAGTCAATTCTACGAATTCTACGAATTCGGTAACAATGCGTATGGCCACAGACATAAATCTAAATAGATAACGCAAGTCCCTCCATCCGTATGAAAACCAAGCGTGAAACTTTTTCTGTACCTACCATAATGTCACAAGATTGATTTAGTCTGGCATTCGATTTTTAACGTAAATGAAGCTATCCTATTTGTCAGCTAAACACATCCCTCGCTACACATCTCTGGTGGACATGCAGCCTTATGCGAGTTCCCTGTCCGCGCGAAACAGTTTCAAAATATCTCTCTCTCCGATCCTTCCCCCCTCCCCAATGAGCTCTGTCGATCTTACTCGCGCGCAGGAACACAACATAACGTTATTTGGCTGCTGTTGTTTCGAATTATAATAACTTACTGAATAAATAGTTGTAATATAATAATAGATAACAGATTGCATAATCGTGAGATAATCATAATAGCGTAGGTATTATAGAAACAAAAGGTAATGTTATCTGTGTAACGCGGCCGCCATTGACACAGTAAACATTTCGTTTCCTGCGACCTCACTCACACCGCACAGCGGAAATGCTGCCGGGTGAAAGATAAACTGTACGGTCTGCAAAAACACTTTTAATTTCTTTTATATAATATTTTTATATAATAGTTTTTGGGCGAGATTTTTTGTCTCTGTCTTTCTTCACTTAAACTCTACTTTCTTACGAGTATTTTTCTCTTCGAGGGACCTTGAAGAGCTCTTTTTACGAGAACCCCATATCGTAGTGCTGAGGGAAAACTGCCATGGCAAGCATTTTTATGTTGCGTTGCGTTATAAGAAGTATTCTGTGGCGATACCTAAAGTTTACAAACAACTGAATGTCCCAGGATATTTATTTATTTATTTAACTATTATAATTACTTGCTTCATGGCGGAAAAGAAAAATAAAAAATTCTAACCTCAAAATAAAAAACTTTTCCCCATATTTTTTAATGTTGTTTGTGTTTATCGACGCGTACTATGTTTTTCTTTGTGTTTATAATTAAGTAGGTATACACAGACAGATTACAGTTCCTACATCGATATTCCATACTTTGTAGCATAGTTTAAACTTAACTATATTGTTTGTGATTAATCGGAACAGAATATTCTGTGTTCATTATATTTTAATTAAGTTCATAGGAGAGCAGACACCACCGGTATGGGGTCGTGTAACGTGTTAGCAGTAGGTCTTTTAAGCTTACAAAATTATTTTGTGGCTTTGATATACATATCCCTACATTTGTCTTTTTTTTTGTGGTATAATAACTTTATTTACAACAAATATGTACATAATACAATATAAATATTATAATACAATATGTATATAATTTGTCTTATTATAATTGCTTTGGGTATTTTTATAGAAAATATAAAATTATTAAATTGTCTCCTACTTTTTCTTCTGACCGTACTGAACCCACACTTTATCAATACTGACCTTACACAATGTCGCCCAGTGACAATAGTAACACTGCACCTTTCACACAAACATAACATTACACTTAATATAACTCTTATCTCTCTTACTGTAAGACATCAATTAGCTTAATACAAATACAAATAATTAATGCAAGTCGAATTAAGTTAATGCCTTGCAATAAAGTTGTTTTTTCTATGATAAATATGAGATGTTATCTATTTTACACTTTGATCAATGGTAGCAATTTGTTTTAATGTCACAGTGCATGTGATAACTGGGGCAGTAATGCAGTTACGTATGAACAGTTACAGCCTTACATTTAAGTGGACGCTATTTAGAGCTGGGTTCAGCCTCGATTGTTTACCCAAAAGTATACTGATCCAATGGCTCGAAATTTAGATCGGTGCATCTTAACACAGCATCAGAATAATTTAAACAAAATTGTTGCGACCGATTGAAATGCAATTCACTATTTAAGGGGTGTGTAAAAGTATTCCTTATTCTTTCCATACTTATAGACCATTCTTGTTCATTTAACTCATGGAAATATGACCGATGGCGAATATATGGGTTGGCAAGTGCAGCTGTCAGAACACACCGATAGATGCTTGGCAACAGATTTTCAACTTGAGGGTGGTAGCAAGCCAGATGGCTACTAACAAGTACCCTACCACCGTGCTATGGTTTCCTCACGATGTTTTCCTTCACCGAAAGCTCAAACTCATTGTAGGATTCGAACCCGGGACCTTCGACTCAGTATCCGACGTCACTAACACTGAGCCATCATCACCTTTAAAATTTAATGTGTATCACTACTGCAGTAACAATTTACTGTGACAATTAAATTAACTCGATTTTAATACAACTATACACAGTATAATTATGATAGCCTGATTATTAGATTAATTAAGATAATATTGACATTGTAATTTGATAAATTAACTTGTGTACTTATTATTTACAATACAATAACATAATGGATATTAAATTAGCAATTTGTTTGAGTACTTGATCTAAAATTATATATAGTTTATATGATACAGATCATATATGCGGGGAATAAAACGAGCCACACATTAAAAAAAAAACCAGCCATCAGAATATACTCTTTATCAGTGGCGTAACAGTAGGGTGGCAGGACTGGCAAAATGCCACGGGCCCCCGACCCAAGAGGGCCCCAGCCCAAGAGGCCGCGAGCTCAAAAATATTTTTTTTACATTGTACCTGAGTTACAGACCTCACGATGTTTTTCCTTAACCGAAAAGCTAGCAAATAGATGACGAATGCATTGAGATATTATGTTCTACGGATATGGATGTGAAGTCTCCAATACGCATTGGGCTAGCGTGGGGACTACAGACCATTCCCTCTCGCCTAAGAGAGGCGGCCTATGGCCATTAGTGGGACATATACAACGTGTAATTGAGTACGCTGAAAATCTCGAAGTTTATTAAAATTAAACTGAGTACAACGTGACGATTTTTACTGATAGGGCCCCATCAAAAGAATTTTCCACGGGCCCCAGATGGTATAGTTACGCCACTGCTCTTTATTTACAAGCTTTTATTTTAGTTTCACCTGTCCGGCGTCTGTAATAGAATCTTGCAAATTAAATTTTACCCACTTCCCAGTGTCCGATTGATTGATTGGTATACATTAGTATATTGGATAACAATGCAAGTACAGTCAACAAAATACAGGCTCCATAAAAAGCTCTGTATTAAAAATGATTTTTTTAACAAAAACTTGTTGTTAAGGTTCACCTTACGCGCCGCAGGTCGTGGGTTCGATTCGTGTGCATGAACATGTCTGTATGTACTGAGTCTGGGTGTAATTATGTATATTAAGTATGTATTTACAAACAAAATGTAGTATATGTATTATATCAGTTATCTGGTTTCCATAGTACAAGCTCTGCTTAGTTTGGGATCAGATGACCGCGTGTGAGGAATGTCCCAGGATATTTGTTATTTATTTATTATTACTGCCACATCACATTTTGACAGCCCATTTCTATTCCAAAAAGAGGCACCCAGATGCATAGTGAGACAAGGGGGGTTACCATCTTATAGCGATTCAAATTTCCGTTAGCTGAATTATTTTGTTGTAAAATGTCACTTCTTTGTGTCACGTTCCCAAAAGTTACCAACGGGACCCTATTAACAAGCCTCCGCGGTCCGTCCGTTCGTCCGTCTGTCAGTGGGCTGTATCTCATGAACCGTAATAGGACAGTTGACATTTTTACAGCATAAGTATTTCTATTGACACTATAACAACAAATAATATAGATTTTTTGATAATCATCAACCACACAATGAGAACGTTAACAAAAATGACGCGCTGTTATTTTTTATTGACAGCGATGTGCTATCAAACTGTTTTACCCGTTTAAATTAAGAATGCTTCGTCTACAAACATATCACTTGCAGTGAGGTACAAACTTGACATTATCGGGATTATACCTATCATAAAACTGTGCGAAAAATAAAAAAGTTGAAAATTAAGGTAAATTTTGGTACTTACAAGTTTTCGCGAAAATATAAGCCCATATCTTTTTATCGTCTTGACTCAGGACCTTGTTTTTTATACACCTAATAGGGACTATAGATCTCAGTATCTGGTATAAATTTCAACTTGCTAGGTCCACTCGTTCCTGAGAAAATCGGTGGTGACACACGGACAGACAGACGGACAAGAGAGTAATCTTATAAGGTTTCCTTTTGAGGTACGGAACCTTAAAAACGGCCATCGTAGCGATGTGTAGCAAGAAATACTCCAGTCCTAAGCTACCAAGTCACTGTGTGTGAGTATCAATACCAAATGGACCGTGTCATAAAAAGTGACCCCATTTGAAACAGACAGTGAATTATTAAACTACATATTTATCTAAGACCTTACATAATTGCAGACACCTCTATAACTACGGTTAAGCGCAATATGCCCACTCCTTATGCATTTAGACCACATTAGACATTATATTTGCATACAATACGTTGGGACACAGTATACTTTAATATGAGTAGGTCAACTCTATTCAAAATTCAAAATTCAAAATCATTTATTCAAATAGACCTTCGCAGGCACTTATGAAAAGTCTGACTCTAATACCGGTTCGGAAGGTTGCATTTGCTGAGAAGAGCCGGCAATAAACTCAGCAATTACTCTTTTCAAAACAAGCTTAGATTCATTACATAATATTTACATTCTAATCGCACTGACAACAATTGCGTGCCCCGGCGAGGCGGCAACGACTACAAAGTAGACTGAATCTATATTTAATAAGTCTATCTATCTATCTTTTTCAAATTCAAATTCAAATTCTTTATTTGCAATACAGGTACATATAAAAGGTGGTACAAGTTAAAAGGTAGGTTTCACTGTATTCGCCATGTGTGGCGTGCAAATTGTCGCTGCCGACAATAAAATTTAAATTAATTATTAGAAAAACAATTCAATACAAAAAATAATATCAAAACAATTACAATGAAATAAGATTAGCAACAACAAGAAATGCAATGTCAGAAAAATGTGTCACCCTCTGTGAGGTACTCATTAATTGAATAATGGTTAAAAACTTGAAATTTTGCACACAAGTTCCTTACATAACGTAGGGATGTATAAAAAGGATTTTACAAATTGCATCCCTTAATGGTGTAAAATAGGTGACACAATAGGGGATATCCTGGGACATTCTTTACACACGGCATCTGATCCTAATTTAAGCAGAGCTTGTACCAAAGTAATCATTTATGTTTTATCTGTCCTCGGCGATTTCACTCGCGTTTCCGGGATAAAAAGTAGCCTATGTCCTTTTCCATACCATAGGCTATCTGTATGCCAAATTTCATGATGATCGGTTGAGTAGTTGAGGCGTAAAAGCGTAATAAACAAACACACTCACTTTCGCATTTATAATATTGGAATTTACAATAAATAATGTATAAATTACAATCTATATATAGAAAATTTCCTCGAGTCTGCCGCTGCTTCTGAATGACGGCAAACTTGTAATATTATTTTATGCAACTAACTCAACAAACAATCGCACGTCCTGCCTGGTGGTAAACGGTTACCGTAGCCCTATGGACGCTTGCAACACACGAGGCATGACTCACGCGTTACCGACCCTTCCCTCCCCTATGAGCTCTGGCGACGTTACTCACGCGCAGGAACACAACATAAAGTTATTTGGCTGCGGTATTTTGTAAGGTGGAGGTACTTTCCAAGATGAGCTGCTCTTCGAGCGAATAAACGCTACGATCTACCTTTCTTACTGATATTAAACTACTATTGATTGATACTAAGTTGTATTATTGTTTTACATTTTTACTGTGACTGTGTAAGAGAATAAGGTCACACAAATGACTCTTTTGAGAGCCACTGATTTTTTCATAGCTCAAATTAGACTCAATTATTTAATTACATACTTCTCATAATTTATGGATGGATAATATGGATATTACATGTTTATTCCATATTTTTGGAATTGTAAAGTATTATTAACTCTGATCACGTTTATTTACGGCTAAAAACCGATGTAGGGCTAAACCTAGGTATAGACCTAGGTTTAGTCGGCTAGAACTAGGTGCAGATCCTATTTATTCACAGCTAGGTGTAGCCTAAATCAACAGTATAGTCAATTCTCGTGATTTGAAAGTTTTATGATAAGTATAATCCTGATTATGTTAAGTTTGTAATGCAATTGATATGTGTGTAGACGAAGCATTCTTAATTTAAACGGATAAAATACTTCGACAACGCAACGCTGTCAAAATAAATCTGAGCGCCATATTTGATTTTATTTTGACAGGCCAGTTGGTGCAGTTGGTTAAGGTACACCATACGGAAGCAGTGTTCGCAACCGTACGATAATTATCGTATATGTACGATAATTTCATAACTACGTACGATGTACGATGGTACACGACTATCGTACGCAGATTGTACGATAATTTCCATTCTGATGAAAAATTTGATGATTACACAGATAGCCAATAGCCCAATAACAATTACAGTTGTTTTTTAGTGTCAGCACCATCTATTGACTCATTTCTTTCTTAGGAACATATTAGGAACACATGCTGTTGCTTGATGGCGCAATCTTGCTACTGTCTTCCAATCAGCGATCGATATCGATATCGTCGTTCGATGTGGTGGAGTGTTGGCAGTTATGGTCTTTTCGAATTTGTATATAAAATATTAAGTTTCATTTATATTTGTGTATTCCGTTCTCGCAAATATAGAAACTATTCAGTTAAACTTTTTAAAAATATGCTTGTTTTCATGTGTCTCTATCCTTTAACATTATTTTCTTCTTTATAAATTCGAGATGTTGGCGCGAACTATATTTTTTTTTCCATTTAAAAGACAAGTTACAAGATTTAAACTATGAAGTATTTGCAACATATTATTGTCACGTTTCATATGATATTTTAAAGTATTTTAGCCATTTTCCTGATGGATACGATAATTTTGATCCATATACGAGCATATACGATAATTTTACGGTTCTGGTACGATAGCTGCCTGGCTTCAGGTTGTGAACACTGTACGCAAGTCGTGGGTTCGATTCCCACACAGGACATGCATTTGTGTGCATGAACATGTCTGTATGTCCTGAGTCTGGGTGTAATTATGTATATTAAGTATGTATTTACAAACAAAAAGTAGTATATATATTATATCAGTTAACTGGTTTCCATAGTACAAGCTCTGCTTAGTTTGGGATCAGATGACTGTGTGTGAGGAATGTCCCAGGATATTTTATTTTATTTATTTATTTTATCAACGTAAACAAAACCGCGGCCTAAAACAAGTAGATTAATATCATCGGAAAAATATGTGTGTTATTTTTTACTGCTAATAAAACGTGACAACTCAAATTTTTGTTAGACCATACTATACTTCGAAACGTTGTGTAACATCAATGGATTCTTAAGGAAAACAAGATGATATACAGTCACGAGTGTGATTTTAAGCACATCACAGACGTAGCTATAATATACAGGTCGTTGTTTTGGTCAGCGACAAGCGACTCAGGGTCGATAATACAAATGATACTGGAGCAAATAAAAATATAAAAAAAATAATTTATTTTTTTTAATAATAAAAAAAAATTGAAAATCATGTAATAAGCTAAAGTGTAGACATAATACTCAACGGGAGTAAAGGGGTGGGGCGATGGCGGCTTGCGCCTAGCTCTAGTCTGTGCACGTGCCTAGTAACCATACTTTGCGGTAATTTTATTTCAAATTGAATAAGGTATTTCTCAACATATTTACAGTATTTAATGGAATTAAGTCCATTTTTGGGGAATATATATTTTGTACTACCGCTCCTGGGTCGCTTGTCGCCGACCAAAACAACACCCTGTATATTAATATAAATCATAGCAAGGCATATTACGATATATTTTCAATACTAATCTTCGAGTGACCGCACACGCAGCTATAATATATATTTCTGTTACTTCACCAAATTGTACTGTAATTTATATTATAGCTTGGCATATTAATATATATTTTAGCTACGTCTGTGATGGGCTTTAAGGATGTAGTCAGGCTCTGGGGCTATTCATCATCGACGTATTTGGTAACCTGTCAATACATACAATACCTTTTTCATTAGGTTGACAAGGAGGCAGACGCTACATCTAATGGTCTGTGAATATGGTTGACTGAGCTCATGGGGGAGGGGGGAAGGGTAACCGCTTACCACCAGTCGGGCCATATGCTTGTTTGACGGTATAAAGAAGTAGACACCGCCACCTATTGATATTTGCAAAGTGCAATTAATTACCATTTATTTTTGACCAATTTTTAGTTCTTCTCAGTTGAAAGCCGACTTACGAACTGGTGGTAACTTCAGTAGCTTTGACCTTCATAAGTGACTTTGACTTTGAAGCACCTATCGGTGTGTCCCGACAGCTGCACTTGAGAGCAAATTCCTTTTTAGGCTTTGTGTGCTTACCACCTTCGGCCACATCATCACTTATCATGGTGATATTGTAGTGAAATATAGATCTATTCATAATAATAAATAAAAAAATATTTAAAAAAAATGTCTTTGGCGGCAGGGCCGCAACCAGGACACATTTTCGGGGCGTGTCGAAATTTTCAGTTTGTATGTATTTATTTTACCAAAATTTAATATTACTCAGGTATATGTGCAAATGGGTACAAAACAATATGATATGCTGGGTTATCATAATATATCTACATATTATTCGCCAATTTCGAGGAGTATTTGAACACCCAAACTTCACTCCCTGCCTGCGAGCCTACTGTACAGGTATCGAATCTCAAATTGCGATGTGGCTTACCTATTGCCACTTCAGCTTATTAAACATATTGCATAAAACAATGGTCACATTGCTAAGCCCACCTAAACATGTTGTTTCGAAAACAACAACTTTTTTATCGCCTCCGGCTACGACCGAAGTGCGACATGTTTGTGACATATAAAATGCAATATCTAATTCGATTTGAAAGGTTAAACAAGGTTTATAAAGGTTAAGTTTTGGATCAAATCAAAGGCCCAATTAAAATCTAGGACATTCCTCACACACGGCTACCTGATCAAATAAGCAGAGCTTGTACTATGGAAACCAGAAAACTGATATACTATCTACTATTTATCTAGATATCCACTAGAAACTTATTCTGTGCACACATGCCAGGCCCGGATCTAGGAGGGGGCAAACTGGGGCACATGCCTCGGGCGGCAGTTTCAAGGGCGCCAAAATATTTTTTAGTTTATTAAATCAAAAAATCGGGTTTCATAAAGCGTCTAGCATCCAGCGCAACTTGTTCTATCGACTATTCATTTGATGTTAAAACGTCTAGTTGATTTATGTTTTTTTTTTACAAATTGTGTGTGGCGCCCCCTAGCTTTGGGAGCCACTATCAAACTGCCACGGTTCAAAAAATTCGTAGATTCGGGGCTGACACATGAACACAAATATTTATCCTGATGGGAATTGAACCTAGTACCTGTCTGTTAAAATAAAATGATTCTAGCACGGATAGGTAGGTGGTAGATTTTGTGTCTTTCGTGACTCCTAAAATAATTTAATAATAATAATTTAATTACCTCCTAAACTAATAAAAAAAAGTTAAGCATAAAATTAGAAATTTATTATTTTTCATCAAAGGCAAGGCCGTTGTATGAAGTAGCTTTTGGATTCATTTAATTCATAAAAAAAAAAATACGTATAAATCATATAATGTTATTATTTTCCCATGGATAACGATCTATTTTTTTGTTACGATTTCCCTATTATATCATCGGCCATCTGTTATAAACAACATTCGGATTGTTAATATAACTTTACAAAAAACGTTACGAGCTAACGACATCCGCCTCAAAAATACATTAAACTTTATATTGACAAATAAATGCTAATAAAACTGCGTAACTTTAATTACACGAATAAAAATAAATCATTAAAAAAAAACATTTTCGACACTTCCTTCACTAAACCTCCGCAGAGCGGCAATTAAAAAAAAATAAACACTATTTTCCCGCCAACTTGATAACCTCAAGTATATTGTAAAAAAAAACCGCCGAACATTTATGATTCATTGATTTATTTTCCACGCGTGAGAATGTTTAGAACCTTATCGAAGTAAATATTTGAGCGATCATTTTTGAAATAAGAATTGTTTCCACCGAAGATTAATGCGACAGAGTTCTGCAAAGTTTGCGAATGCATGCGGTCAATTCAAAGATAAATTTCTCATTTAAAAAATCAGTTGAAGGCCTTGACATGGTTTTAGTGCGTTGTCGTATGTGTACATATGTGTGGGTCATGCCTACAACCCGTTCCATGTATTTAAAACAACTTTATTTGCATTATTGACAAGAGCGAACTTTCCGATTCAATTAATAGGGGATAATATTTTTTGTGGTGGTTCTTACTATGAATTTGAAGCAGAAACGTATTAAGGTGTGAATCAATTGGGCGTTATTTAATTAATGTATGTTACCAACAAGAGCAAAAAATATTGTTAATTTAATGCAATTCTAATCTACACGAAACTGTTTTTTTATTCTGTGACTCGCCTAAATATGAACATAAAATGAATTCATTAACTATCTTTAATAAGAAATACACATATTTTAATATTAATCAAACTTTGTCTATTATAAAATTAGACATCGCCAAGGAAGTGTTTTGTAGATTACTGTTATTTTTTGCTGATATAATTTAATTACAATCTCATACATATATTTAATACTATTTTAATAGTCGTAAAAATGTAATATAACAAGAAACTGCAGTAAACTACAAACAGCACAAAACGCAGAGTCTATTAACTTGAAATTTTGCACACAAACTTTTAAAACGTAGGCATTTACTTTTTAGCAAATAATTCGACAAAAAATCATGCAGCGTAACATAGTGGTAAGCGGTTAGCGTAGCCCAATGAACGCTTGCAACACACAAGGGATCACTCTCTTGTTATAGACCCTTTCCCCATCCCGGTGTGCTCTGGCGGCCTTACTCACGCGCAGGCATACAATATTCAGTTATTTGGATGCGGTATTCTGTGCCGTATCCACTATGTAAGGATTTCAGAACATTCCACCCAATGAAACCAATGAAAAATAGGGGATTGCGAGTGAAACCGCGGGGCAGACCAGTGCCCAGTAAAATATTTCACACATAAGCGTGACTTGACACGTGCCTGATAATGCAGTAAACAAACCTCTGCATTTTTCTCCAGGTATTAAGTACATGCAACAAAATAATCCAATAAACGGCTTCTTCCTGGTGGCCAGGCACGCACCCATGAGTATTACGCAAGTTACTGTACCCGTGAGTTTTATAGTTGAGTTTAATCTTGTTGTCTGTATTGATCACAAATACATTGCAAAAATTTAAGTTTTCCATAATGAGGAACGAGGGTCCGAGGGAACGAGGAGGAGTCAATTAACGTCAGAATTCATGGAAAACTTTTTTTTTTTTACAAAAATAAAAATTAAATAAGAAAAGTTGAATTACTATTCAAATTGAAAGTAGGCCCTCGGGTTTGTACTGTTATCAATTTAAAAAAAATTGGAAACCAAATACATAAATCGTGAATTCTTGTGCCCCCAGGAGTGATAACGAATACAAAATTTAAACGAGTAATTGCTAATAACATACCAATTAGCCCTCCTCGCTTTGCCAATTGCCCAATCCTGAATACGTCCCATGCGCCTATGCGTAGAACCCTAAAAAATCGTACGCCCATTTTATAAATATCCTGACAATGCTAGCACAAGACAATGTAAGTTAGTGCATGCGTGGATATCATATAAATCGAACTTTGCAATCAGCTCCCGATTCTGTGGCAGTATTATCTCTATTTAGATATATTATTGTGGGCATAGAAACTTTGTAGCGTCAGCATATTATAAACATGCAATTGTTATTGCATAATGTATATAATAAATAATTATTGCAATTTGTTATTGCATAATAATTCTTCGTAGGCAGGTAGGGAAATGGTTTTGCTAGTGTTGGTATTTTTAAAGACTTGAAATTATTATTATACTACTAGTTGATTCCCGTGGTTACCCACGTTCCCGCGATAAAACATAGCCTAAATACTCGGGGATAATGTAGCTCTGTGAAGGAATTTTTCGAATCCGAATTAGTTTCTTTTTAAACAAACAAACAAAAAATTACCGCTTTATTATATTCTTCTTTTTATGCGTTGCACTCTTGACAGAGTCGACATGACGTGTCATTTGTGGCGCGCTTCACAACACGCCGCCATTCTTCCATAACTGCTGCCCTTCTGGTGCAGTTATTGATGGGACCGCCTATTGCAGCCTTAATTTGGTGGGATCATCGCATGGGTGATCTCCCATGTGCTCTGGTACCCTCTACTTTACCCTGCACCACCAATCGCTCTATGGAGACATCTCCACGCGACACGTGTCCGAAGAAAGTTAGGATGCGAGCCTGCACTACGGAGGATAGACGCTGCTTGATACCGAGTTCCTGGAGTATGGACTCATTTGTAACGGTATTCTGTCCATGATATTCCAAGTATTCTTCTCCAGCTCCACATTTCGAGAGCGTCTATCCTCTTTTTCTCGCTTTCTCTTAGAGTCCACGTTTCCGCAGCTTACAGAAATATGGGGAACACAAGCGATCTGATTTAAATAAATAAATATAAATAAATATCCTGGGACATTCCTCACACACGGTCATCTGATCCCAAACTAAGCAGAGCTTGTACTATGGAAACCAGATAACTGATATAATACATATACTACTTTTTGTTTGTAAATACATACTTAATATACATAATTACACCCAGACTCAGGACATACAGACATGTTCATGCACACAAATGCATGTCCTGTGTGGGAATCGAACCCACGACCTGCGGCGCGTAAGGCGAACCTTAACCAACTGCGCCAACCGGCTCGTCAGATTTAAGAAAAAGAGATCACTGTTTGGGGCTAGGGCTATTCATTAATTACCTTTAATTTTTTACCTTTATAAGGCGATATGGTCGCTCACATTCAATAAAAAAAAAAAATTACCCTTAACAAATATCTACATGACCATCAGGCGGGCCGTATACTTGTTTGCTACCTTACTAGTATAAAAAAAAACATCAAATTTAATTATTGCATGTAAAATATTCCATAAAGTGCATTTTTTTGCTACCGCTACTTGCAATGCATGCAGGCATATGTGTCGGAGCAAGGCGAGCAGCCGCGCCCTGTACTACGCTTAATTTTATAGTGATGTACTCTCAATTATCAATACATGTCGATAATTGATTTAACATCGATACTGTTTTAATTCGATAAGTAACTAATTAGTATCTGTAAATTAATTGTAAATCTGGTTTGATGTGTAAATAAAATTTATAATTTTTTTGATGTTTTTTTTTGTATGATCTTCAAAGGTTGTAAAGAGAGCTCTTCAATGTCGGTTAACCCCAAGGTTAGTCGACTCGATGACATAAAAAATAATTAAATGCATTATCTATCACAAAAAGAAAGTATAATATGCTATAATAATTGTGATATACTTATTCATATAATTCTTTTACTTAATTATATCACTTTAACTAACTAACAAAACAACATACATATGCGTAAAATCACTATAGGCGGTCAACCAGTTAGTTTCTTTCTTCAATTATTTCTGTTTTTTTTTTCTCTAGTTTTACCTTTTGGGACTTTTGTATACCTACTATAGATTATGTAAATGTTCCTATGTTGTGGGGAAGACACTGTCTCTTTTAACACAGTTAATACTACCACAAGAGACAGCGCTTCATATTTTAATGTATTTTACTTTTTTGTACACAATAAAGTTTATTATTATTATTATTTATTATCCATCCAGGTACTAAGCACGACGGTGGAGCCTTAACTTTGCCGATCGAGCTTATCATGCTACACCACGAGCGCTTCAAGGATCAGATGCACGTAAAATAGCTGTGAAACGGATGTTGAAGCCATAATAGTATTTTGACTATGGAGCCCAAAAAACCTGCATTATCAAATATTCAAAATCAAAATCAATAAGTTATTTATTCAGTTTAGGCCCTAGTAAGGCACTTATGAACGTTAAATTGGTGTAACAGTTGAATTTACTACCGGTTCGGAATACACTTAAACTGAGAAGACTCCGGCAAGAAACTCAGCAAGGTTTTTTTTTGTGTAAGATCTCTTAATATTACAGCTTTTTTTTTTTTTCAAATACTTATACAATATATATATATTATTATTGTGCTGATTCGTACAATTGTCACTTAGCCAGCGGGATGCAAGCGCAGAGAGTAGCTACTACAACCATATATTCTTGTCTTCCACGTAATGAGCCACCTTATACAAGTGCCTTATGCCTTATGGAGTGGCTTTGTCAATGAACCTCTTATTTTAAGTATGAATAATGATAACAATTAACAGATGTCTCAACAAAACCTTTGATCTCATGAAAATTAATCTCAGGAAGCACAAACTGGTAAAACAACGCAAAATAGTAATTTCCTCAATATGTTAATACATATAAACATAGTTAATGTATACAAACACGCACAGTTGGCCCTGGGATTTGAATAATAACTGATTAAATGCTGAAAGTCGGTCATTATTATCATAATGCTTCTGTAAATACTTTCAGGATCTGGAGCCAGGATTTGAAGAAGGAAATGAGAATCATGTAGGAGGGAAGGATGCTTGAACATACACGATATTTAGGGTTGCCATAACTTCTAGGAACCAACACAGGACACTTTCGATACCCAAAAACCATTAACACATTTAACGACGAAATGACGAAACGCGTGAATACTAAACCAAAGTACAGTAGTACCCAATTAATATGGCTTACCGATGTACCTGAGCAGAAGATACATTTTCAAAGCGCGGGACACGCTATTGGCCGACCGCTGCCGTCATGTTAGCACGCGCCGTGAGGGGCGTGACTTGCGAGTGAGACGGAACTAACAGCTGCAGTGTATTATGAATCTTATAGTAGTGATCTAAGATTGATTGTAAGTTTTAAGTATTCTTTCGTTAATCTTCGGTGCCATACTTTCTTTTCTGTGCGAACGAAGATTCACGACGCGCCATATAAGTTGGGTAATACTGTACCTATGCATGTTTCTATAGTGAAGACAAACCACACATTTTGACAATAGTTACCTTCTAATCTCAAGCGTAATATTTACCTAAGCATCAAAATTATGAAATAAAAAATAAAATATTACAAATACGGGACGTGTAGCAATATGGGACACGATGTGTTAAATACGGTGACAGTCCCGTATATTCGGGACTTATATCAACCGTAGATATTGTGAGTTAAAAGACTTTTGGAGCTGTTCGACTGAGGTCAAATAACATACCTTTTCGTACCACTCAATGATATTATAATAAAAAGAGGTAGATATCGCATTAACGCACGCTAATTGTTGCAGACAAATTCAGACAATTGTCGTAATTTTGCTTGGCGGCTACATATAGCTATCTCTTTCTGTACCATACGTTCCGTATTATCTATCGCATTCGCCTAATTCAACAATAACTCAACGCCGCTTAGTATGAGGGTAGCATATCTCTATTATAATATCATTGGTACCACTTGCTCAAAAAAGTGACATTCTATGCCACAAAAAGCGAACATAACAATAGTCATTTTTAATCTGTTAAAAACAGGGAAAGAAAATTGTACTGAATTTCATTCATCCTCTAGGGGGAGAATGTGATTTAAATTTGGAATACTTACCGAAATTTATACCGAACTACATCTGTGTTTACACCATTGAGTTTGTATATAAAGCATTATACATCTTGTTGAAAAAGGAATACGCAAATCAACTCATCAACAATAAATGTACCGAACAAAAATGTAACACTCTCTATCAATAATTTGACCAATGTTTCGAATGTTAACTTTTACTTTTAATTGTCATTATTTTTAATAAATGCTTATCTCATATTATTATTGTGTTAATCCCTCGCTTCGCTCGTGATTTAAGTTTTTAACACCCTCGCTACGCTCGGGAGTAAACCTCGAGTCCTTTGTTACGCTCGCGATTTAAATCGTCACCCGCGACATAAGACACTGCTTTATCCCCTTGGTTAATAATCTACTATTAATGTGTTGTTTTTGAAAGGTCGGCAACAACAACAACCTTTATCCCCCTGGGATTGCAAGCGTCTATAGGCTACGGTAACCGCTTACCATCACGCGATCCGTATGCTTGTTTGATACCTTACGTTTGGTATAAGATAATGGATTGTTCGGTAAGAAACTCAAATACCACTGCCCCTCCACAAGATAGTTAATGGGTGTAATTAAAAAAATTAATTAGAATAAATAAATAAAATTGCTCAAGTCGTAAGTCGTTTATATTAACAAGAATTCAGCGCAATTTAATCTTCGAAAAAAGTAACGGTTTTCAGGGACTATCGATAGTGTCCCACCCCTACACAACGTGGCGACATTGTGTAACGCACGTGTGTGACTGCGTGTCGCAACATGACCACGCCCTGTACACACGCTGTATATCAACCCGCTCTGTAAACACGCTGTATATCAATAGGGAATACCAATGTATCATATGTATCTACCTGTTAGTGTGGCCAGCCTAAATGCAACCTAAATACCATATTTTAATTGGCGAATATTGAATTAGAAATCCATATGAAACAATGGGGATATTGCCTGGGTAAAAATATAATAATTCTAATTAGTCCGTCAGTTAGATTATCAAAAAATATTGGACACGCATTTTTGCTTGAAGATAAAGCGCGACTAAGTTCGGGAGTGGGGGCTCGTGACGTCACTTGTTCCTAAAAAGTGTACCACACCGTGACGTCACGCGGAACTTCAACACACGATATCTTCGTATTTTTTTGTTTAATTGACAAAAGAAAAAATACGTGTCTAATATTTTTTGATAATGTAAATTAGTTTTTTTCAGGAAAGTAGCCTATTGCCTATGCTATGCTAGTAACATGGAACAATTAACCTATAGAAGCGCAATGGCGCATTTTGGTTGAAATAAATTCCGCCAATTCCCACCTGTGGAATTATATTGTTCAGTATTACTACTCTATAGGGATATTTCCTCGATGGCTAGTAATTAAGATGTCACATGTGAGCTTGGCAATGTCATCATGCCATTACCGTACAATCATGGTAACTAATTGAGTAAAGGACGTATGTTTGTTGTTTTACAAATGAGTTATCCTGATTCTTCGCATCTTTAATGTTAAAAGGAAAAAATCCGGGCAAGTGCGACAGACTCCCACACGGAGGGTTCCGTACAATATTAACTAACTAAACTTTGCTATAAAAAAAAACGCAAAAAAAACGTTTCTTGTATGGGCGCCCGCTTTCATTTCTTATTTTATTATTTGTTGTTATAGCGGCAATAGAAATATACATTGTCTGAAAATTTTAGCTGTCTACCTGTTACCGTTCATGAGATACAGCCCACTGATGGACGGACAGACGGATGGACGGACGGACAGCGGAGTCTTATGCCCGGTTTCAATAAACAAAAACGAATCGTTTTGCTTACCAATGGTAGGTTTTTTATTGCCAAACTGGGCATATAGATCATTTCGTAAGCTAATTTTACCAGTGATAGCTACTTCCATATGGGAGGGTCTGCTATGCAAAGCTTTGAGGCCTTTGCTTCATTATTAGTAAAGATATAAGAGTCTTAATTTTAATAAATCTTAACCGATACCGGTCCGTAAATTATTGAAACTGGGCCTAAGTAATAGAGTCCCGTTTGGCAGCCTTCAGGTCCGGAACCCTTATAAGATCACTCTGGTGTCCGTCCGTCCGTCTGTCACAGAGGTTTTACTCAAAGACCATACAACGTAGAAACTTTGGCATTGATAGATCTTGACGCAGAAAAACAATGAAAGGAAAATTCCTCTATACTTGATCTTTCAGTCTGAAAATCGTAATGCTAATTTCATAAGCCTATTTATAGTTCCATAGTCCGCCTGTGGGTGTGATGACCTCATGATTGCACGTAAAACTGCATTAATGCAAACAAAGTGTATAATCTTGAACCTGGCAGTCTACCAACCGTGTCAGGGTCCTGACGATGGAAACTATCAAGTGTCATAATAATATGAATATATCCGGTCGTAGCTTTTACAACCTACGGAGAAACAGTCTAAAATTGAAAGCAAAGTAGAAAGGAATTCAAATTCAAAATTGTTCAAATAGACATTCGCAGGCACTTATGAAAAGTCTGACTAATACTCTAATACCGGTTCGGAAGGTTGCATTTGCTGAGAAGAGCCGGCAATAAACTCGGCAATTACTCTTTTCAAAACAAGCTTAGATTCATTACATCGGGGGGCACGGCTGTGCCCCCGCCGAGTCGAGCGCGAAGCAAACACTGCCGTACCATCCTTTACTGGAACCATTTCGCCGCATTTTCAGGCCCCTATTTGAGAACCTCTGGATAAGACCAGAACGCAGAAATTTTCGTCATCCAGTAAGCTATAATCACATACTTAAAATCCAAAATTTGAAGTCTATAGGTCATTTAGTTCCGAAGTTAAGCGAAAGCAAAGTTTCACATTTATGACACTCACTCACTCACTCACTCACTCATGATCATCAGAATAGAACTAGTACTTCCCATAAAATCAGAGAGCTGAAATTTGGTACAGAGAGAGGTTAGGGTTTAATGACCACATAAAGGGAAAACTATAAAAACTAGGATAATCGAAGATCTGGAGTACCTGGTGACCCTGATTAGAAAACACAAGAGCCCAACCAAACTATTAGAGATCGACATACCGCCTTTACAAAAAATATTCAACTTGGTGGGCCGCTTCATTTTCTACAAAAAGAAGTGAAATCCCATCAAAAACATTCTGTAAAAAACTAGCCAAGTCTCGATGGAGCTGCTTGTTTATCTCTAAAAAGTAATGAAATCTAGACAAAGTCGTGCCAAGTAAGGTTCCTTACTGCGATTTCTTTATTTGTATAGTTAATTTTATGTGACTTGGGCGTTGAAGGGAACACAAGGGTACAAAACCAGGTGTTCCATGACACCATTGCACCAATCTGTACTTGTACCCACTAACGTATAAAGAATGTAACCCGAAACCTTCGTCTCGATATCCTACGTCACTACCACTGAGCTATCATCGCCAACGTGTTTTCCATGAAATTGACCTTCGGGTCCACCACACCATCATCGTGCTAGGGCAAGAACATTGCCAACCGGCCATGACATCCTTGCGCCTGCGTCAGATCTTGCCTCCACCTTCATGCCACGTTCAGTATTACCCAACTTATATGGCGCGTCGTGAATCTTCGTTCGCACAGAAAAGAAAGTATGGCCCCGAAGATTAACGAAAGAATGCTTAAAACTTACAATCAAACTTGGACCACTACTATAAGGTTCATAATACACTGCAGCTATTAGTTCCGTCTCACTCGCAAGTCACGCCCCTCCGCACGGCCCGCGCTAACATGACGGCAGCTGTCGGCCAATTGCATTTCCCGCGCTTTGAAAATGTATCTTCTGCGCAGGTACATCGGTAAGCCATATTAATTGGGTACTACTGTACAATATTATGATGGAAGTGCCGAAATTCACGAAGTAAAAAATAGGCAAGCCACAGAACCACATCCTTTGTGATATATTTATTGTGATGACAAAGGACTAACCTCCAGATAAGTGTTAAATACTATAATATCTCAATACCAATCAGTCAAGCTTTGTTTCTTTATAATAGATGTACTTACTGATTGAAGTATGTATGTAGGTGTCCAGTAGGTAGGGTCAGCACATACGGATCTCGCACGCAACGTGTGCCGCGCCCTGCTCTATCGACACACATTCTGTACCGTTAGCATAACAATTATAAAACTTATTCATCTAAGAGAATAAGCGTTTTTCTTATACTACCAAGGTAGCAACGACCCACCTGATGGTAAGCGGTTACCGTAGCCTATAGACGCTTGCAACTCCAGGGGTATAACTCGCGCTTATAACTGCAAAATCGGAAGGGTTGAGATTGAGAGGAGTTGGTGTGTCGCCAACGGAAAGGACAGCATTCAGTCATAGTCAAAGCCATTTATTTAATTTAGGCCCCAGAAGGGCACTTATGAAGGTCACATTTACTGTAGTTACCATCGGTTCGGAACTCGGCCTTCAACTGAGAAGAATCCGGCAAGAAACTCGGCAAGGTTACATTTGTTAAATATTTTCTGAACAATCTATGTTTGGGATTTTTTTCCAAATAGAAAGTTTTATCATTGTCATTAAATAAATATCCTGGGACATTCCTCACACACGGTCATCTGATCCCAAACTAAGCAGAGCTTGTACTATGGAGACCAGATAACTGATATAATACATATACTACTTTTTGTTTGTAAATACGTACTTAATATACATAATTACACCCAGACTCAGGACATACACACATGTTCATGAACACAAATGCATGTCCTGATGTGGGAATCGAACCCACGACCTGCGGCGCGTAAGGTGAACCTTAACTAACTGCGCCAACTGTTATTAAGCCTGCTGGTCACCACACACTGGCAGCACAGCGCCTCCTCATGGAGCTCTGGCGATCTTACTCACCGCAGGAACACCACAACACATAAGCAATGTTATTTCCCTGCGATCTAATAATTCCCTCTCATATATAAAGAGCAATTCTCAGTAAGGTACCAGGTTCGTGTGGTCCAGTACTTGTAAATCAGTCCATAATGTTCCACTGTGCACATCATCATCATCAGCGTATAATGTCCCACTGCTAAGCACAGGCCTCCTTTCACAAATGAGGGTGAAAGGAAATGGGCAATACTCCACCACGCATCCCCACTGCGGATCGGTGGAGGTAGGCTAGTGGTCAACCTACTGTTGGAATTTTTCAAGCCGCCTAGGAGGCATCCAACTAGCTTAACGATCACAATTAAGTGATAACCGGGACCAACGGCTTTACGTGCCTTCTGAAGCACGGAAACGCTCGATTTGAAATACCACTAGGCGGTCACCCATCCAGGTACCGACCACGACAGGCGTAGCTTAAATTTGCCGATT
Organism: Polyploca ridens; assembly: GCA_951394255.1. NCBI lineage: Eukaryota > Metazoa > Arthropoda > Insecta > Lepidoptera > Drepanidae > Polyploca > Polyploca ridens. The sequence continues at coordinate 4,838,053 of OX596267.1, forward strand.
GATTAAGAACGGCTGATCATGCTACACCACGAGCGCTTCAAACTTCCACTATGCACAGGCTTGACAAATGAGGGTGAAAGGGAAGGGCAGATACTCAACCACGCGTGCCCACTGCGGATCGGTAGAGGTAGGCTAGTGGTCAACCTACTGTTGGAGTTTTCAAGCCGCCTAGGAAGCGTCCAACTAGCTTAAAGACTATCGTAATTAGGTGATAACCCGGACCAACGACTTTACCCATCACCGATCACCCATCACCCATTTTCAACGGTGAATGCTTACCTTTGCCGATCGATTTATAATGGCCAACCGTTTATTTGTTATCGGTACGCAAATTGCTAAATAGCCAGCGGAGATTGATACTATAGATAATACTGACATACGAACTTATAGTGAACTGCGCCTGCACATAAGTACATAAACGCAACCTGTCAGGCTTACGCAACGAGCTCGATCACTAACATGACATGTCGTTAGTTTTGTTTCATTATAAATATCCTGGGGTCTTCAACACGGCCGTCTGATGCTAAACTAAGCAGAACTTGTACCAGAAACCGGGATAGTACTACATACGGCCTGGTGGTAAGCGGTTGCCGTACCCTGTAGACGCTTGCAGGAGGTGTCACTCACGCGTTGCCGAACCTGCAGAAATCTCTTCACACCCTTTTTGAGGAAGAACAGGTAGAAACCTGTTCTTCCTCAAGAAGGTTATACCAGAAGGTATAGAACTATTTTTAGCCCCGTGGATTTACCCGGGGGTATTGACGTACCTGCATGCCAAAATCCATCAAGATTGGTTGTACCGGTAGATCACAAAAAAGCTCTCTTCCGGGGTCTGTGTTTCCCGACACCTATAACCTAGATGTATTCAAGGCCAGAGTGAATAGGCTTTTTCTGGGTAAGCGTGCTACATCCTCGGCCTCTTCATAACTCCTCGTGGGGTCAGACGAAGGTCAAACGCAAGCCCATTTAACAATAAAAAAAAACAGCATTTGCGAAAATTTGGTGGTTTAGACGGGTCAGTAAGACCAAGAGACCTTGGAGACTATACCTTACTTTGTGAGTTAACGGCATGAACAGATTTAAAAAAAAACTTTTCACAATCGTTTTCCTAACATATTGGAAAAGATTTTTCGATGTGTGCCTACCCAATCTTAACTTGGACCCATGGGGCCTTTTGATCCTTGTCAGAAACAGGATATGTTAGGGTCTATCGGGACCTAAATAAAATCGTGGACTTAGTATATTTTGAATTTAAAACTATTAGTGGAGACGCAAATGCGCGTGTGGTAATTTTCTTACTAAAATGTTTTTTCGAAATCTATAAATGCCTATATCAACATTTCTAAAAGTAAGGGAAGACACCTCGTACCATATTCGCGTGTCTTCAACCCTTAAGTCGCCGTTACTGCCTCGTCTCAAACCACCCCGTATTAGCAGGATAACGTTGTATACAGGGTGTTTATTTGGTCAGCGACAAGCAACCCAGGAGCGGTAGTACAAAAAATACATTTTCCAAAAATGGTCTTAAGAGGAAAGGATGGCTGCAAGAAATTTGAAAAATAGGTTTTTAACATATCTATTGCTGTCGCGCTGTGCCCTAGCTATCCCGCCCGAGGGCGATAGAGACAACTACAGCTTGGACCGATTATACCTATTTAAATTAGACGAAATCGCTATATCGTAATCCCCGGTCTCCTCCTCCAAAACTGGATCGATTAAAAAAAAAAAAACAAGAATCATAATAAGAAGGGCTTTAGCTATGTCTGTCGGTTTTCCTTTTTTTTATTATATTCGTCAAATTTGTTCGCTGGACGTCTGATATGGGCGTTAAAAATGGTAAGTTTTTGTGATTTTAGAAGGCTCCTAATTCTTATGAAAATTAATTTATGGAGAAAAACACAACCGAGGGACATACAGTGGTACCTACAGATTGCATGGTAAAATAATCATTGCTCTAATGTCATTATCCAGAGAGGAAACTGAGGATTACGTTTGTATGGAACAAACGCCACCAGCGTTTCATCTTAATTCCATTAAATACTGTAAATGCGTTGAAAAATACCTTATTCAATTTGAAATAAAATTACCGCAAAGTATGGTTACTAGGCACGTGCACTGACTAGAGTTAGGCGCAAGCCGCCATTGCGCCACCCCTTTACCCCCTCGCACTCCCGTTGAGTATAACGTCTATATTTTAGCTTATTACATGATTTTCAAAATAATATTAATTTTATTTTTTAAAATTATAAAAAAATAAAGTTTTTTTTTTTTTTAGCACCAGTATCAGTTGTATTGTCGACCCTGAGTCGCTCGTCGCTGACCAAAACAACGACCCGTATAATACTGCTGCAAATACCAATTCTAGGTTCACGATGAGTTTCTAGAGAACACATAGTACGTGTACAATAAGTGAATCAGACAATTGTATAAATAGGTGGCATTAACCCAGTTCGAGCAGAAAGTACACGTGTGCCTGATAATGGACCGTCGTGATCGCAAGCAAGGTCGGTGGATGTCACGAGGCGGCACTAGTGTTGTATTTATCATTTTATACGCACATAAATATACTTACACTATTATTTCGTCTAATAATTGTCTTCTGTATTATGTATCTTGTAGTACTTTTTTTTTTTTTTTTTTTTTCTGTTTATAGGCCTGTATTTGACTGCAATCTCACCATGGTAAGTGATGATGCGGCCGAAGGTGGTAAGCACACAAAGCCTAGAAGAAACTGGCTCTCAAGTGCAGCTATCGGAACACACCGAAAGGTGCTTGGCGACAGATTTTCAACTTGAGGGTGGTAGCCAGCCAGGCGGGTACTACAAAGTACCCTACCACCGTGCTATGGTTTCCTCACGATGTTTTCCTTCACCGAAAGCTCAAGCTCATTGTAGGATTCGAACCCGGGACCTTCATCTCGGTATCCGACGTCACTACCACTGAGCTATCATCGCCTTAAACTATTATTATACTATTTATAATTTTAGGTGAAGTGTGGAATGAGCTGGGACGCCGTGGTTTTCCCAATGGAGTACAGCATGGGGTTCTTCAAAAAGGGTGTGAAACGGTTTCTTCAGGGTCGGCAACGCGCGAGTGATACCCCTGGTGTTGCAAGCGTCCATAGGCTACGGTAACTGCTTACCATCAGGCGGGCCGTATGCTTGTTTGCCACCTAAGTGGTATAAAAAAAAAGTTACTATCCCCCGTGGTTACAGCCGTGTTTTCGGGATAATGATTTCGATGAAAATTGCATTATGGTGGTTTTTGGTGGCATAAATAGATCTAGGAATGTGCATCTCTGGGAAAACGCATTTTTTCGAGATTTCGAGCAAAGCTCAGTCACCCAGGACCGGATCCGTAATTTCTTTTTGTATATTTTTTTGCCTTTTTTTAGTGTTCCGTACCCGAAGGGTGTCAAACGGGACCCTATTACTAAGACTCCGATGTCCGTCCGTCGGTCTGTCTGTCGGTGGGCTGTATCTCATGAACGGTTATAGGTAGACAGCTGAAATTTGCAGAGAATATGTATTTCTATTTATTACAAATTAAATATAATTAAAAATTAAAAGGGGCGCCCATACAAGAAACGACTTTTTTTAGGTTTCTTTTTCATAGCAAACTTGATTTAGTTAATAGTGTACGGAACCCTCCGTGTGCGTGTCCGACTCGCTCTTGGCAGATTTTTTCTGTAACCCTAGCACAACTCGGTCAACCAGGTTCGTATATATTAGTATTTTAATATAGACATAAAAAAGAACTAAATAAATCAAGCTAACTCAGGAAGACATGCATTTTGAATATATAATAAAACAGTAAAAATTGTTTATTAGTTAGTTTGTATGTAGGATTTAATCGCCGGAACTACTGTGCCTATTATAAAAATCATTTCACTAATAGGAAGCTACATTATACCCGAGTAATAGGCTACACTTCATCTCGAGAACGCGTAAAACCACTGGGGTTCGTTTACTGATACTAAACAATGTTATTACTAGCTGTCCCGCGCGGTTTCACCCGCATTCCCGAGGGATCGTATGTTTTCCCGGGATGATAAGTATCCTATATGTTAATCCAGAATATATTCTATCTGTGTGCCAAATTTCATCCAAATCCGTTCAGTAGTTTTTGCGTGATAGAGTAACAAACATACATCCAAACACACAAAATTTCGCATATTGGTAGGATAACCCTGTATATTGTGGTATTGATTAAAAAGCCAATAAAGACCGCCCAACTAACGTGTACATAAAGTATTTAACAAAGGTCAGTTTTTATAGTAAACACGTACGCAGACATACAGACATGTGCTGATGAACTTGACCTACATAACACATTGAGTGCTAACGCTTTCTGCACAATTATGTGTGTTATATATAACAATCTGTGTCCTCTTCCCGAAATAAGTAGAAATTTTGACAACAATCTAACCATGGTCATTGAGTTATTATTACTATGTACAGAGAAGCTATCATAAGCAAAGGTTATGTGCCATTTTATTAGAGTCAACTAAAGTTCTCTTTAGCGCTGAAACAATAATTAGTCGTATAAGCAGACATTAGAAACACGTAGCGCTATCAGAAAGCTTTTAGGTGTATTTTTTTAGCAAACACCGTGATTTTCCCGGCGCTTACGCGTTTCGTTCAACGTTCTACAACAACAAGTATGGCCGGATGGCGCACTTTAACGGAACATAGTTGTGATGTGTGGCGTCTACTCTATACGTAGTAATAACAGCTCAATGGCCATGGTGAGATGATAGGTGACCGCCTAATGGTATTTCAACTCGAGCGCTTTCCGTGTTTCGGTTATCTCTTGTGGTGAAACTAGTTGGAAGCTCCAGGTGGCTTGTAAACTCCAACAGTAGGTTGACCACTAGCCTACCTCCAATCCGCAGTGGGCAGTTAAACACTCATTTGTGAAAGAAGCGCCCTGTAATGGGACATTATAGGCTGATGATGATGATGAGATGATATTGCCGAATATGGTATGGACACAAAACATTTATTTATTTATTTATTTAACATGATATTACACAGCATTTAACAAAAAATTATAAAAAATAGAACTTATAATACTAATACATTTGCCAATAATGAATATCTATTTTGTAACTTTTTTTTTACTACTTAGGCAGCAAACAAGCATACGGCCCGCCTGATGGTAAGCGGTCACCGCAGCCTATGGACGCTTGCATCACCAGGGATGTTACTCGCGCGTTGCCGATCCTGCAGAAATCTCTTCACACCCTTTTTGAAGAACCCCATGCTGCGGGGAGCTCATTCCACAATCTGAGCGTCCGCGGAAGGAAGCTCCTTTGAAACTTAAAATTATTTAACATAATTATTGGTAGGTAGAAAACTATACTACTATAAAATAAATTACAAACTAAAGCAAACGGTCGTCGCATCATGTGCGTGTGTGTGTGGGTGTGTGTGTGAGTGTGTGTGAGAAGCGTTGAGTGACGAGTACCTAGCATAGATGGAAAAAGGACTCAAGTCTTGTGTAGCTGTCGGAACACATCGGTAGCTGCTTGGCCACCACGGACGGATGGAGTGACTTGTTGGTTCAGAACCCTAACTTACGTCCCTAATATGTGTTTTTTAATGTTTTTTTCCTCCCTGCACACGCAGATTATTCACCAGTATAATAATAATATTAATTGCACAAACATTGGCATATGTTAAACTATCAGTTTACCTCATGTTATCGCCCGCGGCGTCGCTCACCGAACGACCTTAGCGTACAAGTGTGCGCTTATCTGATACCCCGAGGGTCTAGTTCTGATCATTTTAACCACACACTCGTAAATAACCATGATTTATTCGTATGCAATGATAATTTTTTACAAGCTTTCCGCCGCACCCGCAGTCACACAATTTACCCCCTTAGGGGTGAAATTTCCAAAAATCCTTGCTTGTTACCAAACGAGTCACCAAATGGGCATGAGCACGGGGTTGTCTAAACCGATTCCCGCCCCTGAGTTCGGGACTCTTTCACCCCGCGTTCCTGAGGGTTACATTGTTTTCCCTGGATAAGAGGTAGGTATTTTGATCCAGAATATATTCTATCTGTGTGCCAAATGTCATCCAAATCCATTGAGTCGTTTTTGGCGTGAACCAAACATCTCAAATAATTTCTTTTTTTTTTCATAGCAAAGTTGAGTTAGTTAATATTGTACGGAACCCTCCGTGTGCGAGTCCGACTCGTACTTGGCCGGTTTTTTTTTGTTTCAAGTTGGTGTTTTTTTCTCTCCCAACAAGCCCTTTCATTTCATATTGTCCCCCAAAAGTGATCCTCACATATTCATTTCAAAACGAAACAAATCCGTTTTTTGTTTTTTTTTTATTAGAAATTCATATTTGTACCTTTCAACTTAATCGGTTCTGTAGATTCGAAACAAATCAAATCGGCTGTCGTAGACACACGAGTGATCTTATAAACCTACCTCTTTGCTTTTTTTTTTATTTGAATATATAAATAAACTAGCGACCCGCCCCGGCTTCGCACGGGTGCAATGTCGTAATGAGGTGTCGATAGATTTGCGCGCCGTACCCTACCCTACCCTGCCCTGCCCTGCCCTGCCCTGCCCTGCCCTGCCCTGCCCTGCCCTGCCCTGCCCTACGAGTATGAAAAATAGTTTACGTCCTATTCTCAGACCTACTGAATATACACACAAAATCTCATAAGAATCGGTCAAGCCGTCTCGGAGTTTTTTTACAAACACTGTTCCAATACTTACATTTTTAAACACGTGATATCTTTCGAATGGAATGTCCGAATTTAATCATTCAAAAGGTTATACAAAGGTATTGAAGCAGTCTTGAATATGAAGTAATTTATTTTGATAAGGATTAATAACAAGATACAAATAAAGAGCTTTTTCGAGCGGCGGCATTTCAATTATTTTTTTTAAATAAAAGACCACTTATTGTGGCATAACTATAATAGTTAGACATATACTGTCGCGACAATTTTTGTAAATAATTATGTGCTCTACAAAGTCGTAGTACATTATTTTATTCTAACATCAATAGTTTTCGCAGCGCACGCGATAAAATGAATATTTTAGGTAATTGTATTACACCTTGGGTTACATTATTGAAGTTTTAGTAAGGATCCCTAATTTTTTTGAAAATATAATATAGCCTATGTCACCCGGGGATAGTGTAGCTTCCCAACAGTGAAAGAATTTTTCAAATCGGTTCAGTAGCTTCGGAGCCTATTCAATGCAAACAAACAAACAAACAAACAATCAAATCTTTCCTCTTTATAATATTAGTTTAGATTAGTTTAGATTAGATATCATTCTGCACATTTTTTTTATTACACTAAGGTGGTAAACAAGCTTACGGCCCGCCTGATGGTAAGCGGTTACCGTAGCCTATGGACACTTGCAACACCAGGGGTATCACTCGCGCGTTATCTTCTCCATATAACCTTAAACTATGCTTGCACACTCCTCCGTGCGCGCAATAGATTAAAAATCTGTACAAAGTAATCGATTTATAATTATTTAATGCCAATAGTTTATATTTTTTACAAATCTGCCATAACTGCCGCCATAATGTATTTATCATAGGTGTCGCCCCAAGCATCTCAATATTTAAAAGGTAATGGTCACCGGCTAAGGTTAACGAGATTCACCGATACACGTACATACATACACTCATACATTTGACCTCTAATTCAGCAGGACAAGCTTCGATCGCACACTAGTTATAAACTCACTTTTTATACTTACTAATATAGCAAGCAAGCATATGGCCCGCCTGATGGTAAGCGGTTACCGTAGCCTATAGACGCTTGCAACACCAGGGGTATCACTCGCGCGTTGCCGACCCTGCAGAAATCTCTTCACACCCTTTTTGAAGAACCCCATGCTTGTACTCCATTGCGAAAACCACGGAAATGATGTAATGATGATGATTTTGTATGAAATGCTTCTACAAGTGTCTATCAGAGGCGGTGCTCGTCGTACAAAATATTCACCGTAGTCGCTAGCGACTGTAGATTACGTTAGTGTAGAAAACTCATGGTAGAAGTATGGGTAATCGCTGTGCTGGGAGCGGGAAGCTACCTACAACTTTTTATACTGGTCCCGGGTCCTGAACTGCCAGCACAGCGCCTCCACATGGAGCTCGCCAGACCATACTCACCGCATGAACACAACACCACCTAAAATTTAAATTGTGTAAAATCCTAATTCATAAAATCTGTTTTTTATCATGTACTAACTGCCCGGCGCGACTTAGTTCGCCTGGTGGTATCCTACCCTGTGGTACTACCCTACCTTACCCTACACTACCCTACCCTACCCTACGTTTAAACCTTCCCTGGACTTCCACAAATATTTCAACACCAAAAGTATCCAAATCGGTCCAGCCGTTCTCGATCTCGAAAATGATTCACCGTAGTCGCTAGCGAGTGTAGATTACGTTAGTGTAGAAAACTCATGGTAGAGGTACAGGTATAGTTTCACCAGTGATCGGAAATTCGGATGCAGCCACATCTAGGCTCACTGCCAATGCCACACCTCTACTCACCTTGGCGAGTGACTAAGTAGTTCGCCGGGTTAGATCTGTCACCCTTTTTGGGCATTCACTATGTGCACATGGGAAGTCTTCCACAAAAATTCCATTATGTATAGGAGAGCGGGAAAAGACCCAATTCAGAAGGTAATAATTCGAATTATGAAAGAGATTGCATTTTGGCGGCGTCGTAGTCGCGAGCGGCGCTCGGCGCCCCCTGAGACCCTGCGCCCGTTTGCGCCGCACACCCTGCACTATACGTAAAGCCGGCCCTGTTTACATTCTCATAAACATGTTTTCCCATTTATAATACCCCAGAGTAAATTACTAGGTACAAATAATACTATTAGTTGTTTTATTAGTATATTTACAACAATATTATGTACAAAATACAATCTATATAAAAAATGTCGTCGAGTCCACCGCTGCTACCGATTAACAGCAGACTGAAAACCCTAACTAAATAAAATTAATACTTAATCGGTTGGCTCGCGGTTAAAATATAACAATGACATCAATTGTTATAATAGGACGCGCGTCCCTCGCGAGGACCAACGAGTTAAGTAACTATACAAACTGAATTGATACCGTTATTAAAATAAGGAAGGGCTAAGGAAGCCAGGATAGTGCGTGATAATCCCCTTTGGCGCTGTTACAGCTCTTACATCATACAAACTACAGTTTTGACGGTCAACAACCGGACGGTCGCGGTCAAAGTACTGGTTCTCCGTTATCTACCACACAGGCACTTTCACTTTTACTCTACTATGCTAGTGAAACTCAAGCTGACATCTATTGACGACTGGCAAAAACTACTAAAATTGTTTTAGTGACATCTATTGGCGAGTAGTAACATTTTAATTTATTCAATTATACACAGTATACTAATAAAATAAAGCAGAAGAGTTTTTTTGTTTGTTTAAACGGGCTAACTAATCTCTGGAACTACCAGTCGGATTTGAAAAATTCTATCACTAATAGAAAGTTACATTATCCCCGAGTATTATACCTAATTACTACTTTTTATCCCGGGAAAGCAGACAAACCGCGGGGGACAGCTAGTTACCAAATTAAACATTTATCTTTACCGAGTTTCAAATTCACGACTATCAATATTTTCTATAATTCAATAAAAGATCACCTCACTACGCCTACCATGAATTTCCTACACTCGCTAGCGACTACGGGGAAACCACAGGGGGAAACAGTATGAAATGCTTCCAAAAGTGTCCGCAAGAGGCGCTGCTCGTCATAAAAAATATTCACCATAGTCGCTAGCTTGTTTCGATTACAGATTAACATTATTATGTTATCGTAGAAAACTCATGGTAGAGGTACAGGAGAATCTTTGGCAGGAGGACGTCAAGTCAGTTTGTTTGCTTTTATAAAATACGTAGTGACGTCTAGTATTTATATACTCTGAGGTGACGTTGAATGCCCCGTGACGAAGGCCAGGTTCGAATCCTACAATGAGCTTGAGCTTTCGGTGGAGGAAAACATCGTGAGGAAATCATAGCACGGTGGTAGGGTACTTTGTAGTACTGAACTGACTGGACCACCCTCAAGTTAAAAATCTGTCGCCAAGCACATGAGCCAGCTGCATAGCTGTACCTGAGAGTCAGTACCAAAGCATTTATAGGAAAAAGGACTTCACACTAAAACCACAGAGTACAATTATTTCGTACAAAATCAAAACAGACATAGTCGTAATTAACCGACGACAGCCTACATTTCAGTCGACTGCAGACAAATTAGCTACGACTAAGCCTAAACGCGTTGCAAATTTATCGTATATAAAGTGCACGTACCCTGCGTTCAAATCTCACAGAACATAAACTTGAAAATCTTAGCGTATTGAAAATCTCAATGTTTACAAAAATTGGTGCTAGCTTTTTTATTTTTATTTAAGGGTGCGCTCCACAGGTGCGCTCGTTATGGCTACATTTAGACACAGTTGCCGATTCTGTTGTAAATCGTACTAAACTAATTTTAATGACATCACATCTCTTTCTTACAAACATTATTGAAAAAGGATAGAACATATTTAAAGCTGTCAAATTAGTCTGCCGTTTTTATGTGCGGGGATGGCGACCAAATTAATCATCATCATCATCAGCCTATAATGTCCCACTGCTGAGCACAGGCCTCCTTTCACAAATGAGGGTGAAAAGGAATGGGCAATACTCCACCACGCGTGCCCACTGCGAATTGGTGGAGGTAGGCTAGTGGTCAACCTACTGTTGGAATTTTTCAAGCCGCCTAGCACGCATCCAACTAGCTTAACGACTATCACAATTAAGTAATAACCGGGACCAACGGCTTTACGTGCCTTCCGAAGCACGGAAACGCTCGATTGAAATACCACTAGGCGGTCACCCATCCAGGTACCGGCCACAACGGTGGTAGCTTAACTTTGCCGATCGATTAAGAACGGCTAATCATGCTACACCACGAGTGCTTCGACCAAATTAATTTTGAAAACAAACAATTGGACTAATTTGTCAGGACTAAATTTCTTACATCCTTTTCTTATGTTCTTTGTTAGAAAGAGATATAGGGACGTTACTGGGGATTTTCACTATTACCTACCTACCTACCTGAGGAGTTCCTTGAGTAAGTTTTTAAGCCATTTATCATTGTGCTGTGACAATAGGGAGCTACGCAGTGGCCGTTTCAGTTTAGCTCGACTGGTTAAGTACCTGCACCTTACAGAATACAGCACCCAAATAAAGTTGTGTTCCTGCGTGTGAGTAAGGTCACCAGAGCTTATTGGAGAGGGGGAAGGGTCGGTAACGCGTGAGTAGGTAGGTACACCAGGTGCTGTGTATCTCTGAGCAAGTTTGGTATTTGTTACATCGGTATTGGTTTTTCATTGATGAAGATATCATTTTGCATGTTCGAGCAGTCCACCCTGGGCTCCCATCATCACAAAAACTATGAAGCGTACCTAAAAATTTGAAATATGTCAGGTAGGTGTACATCCACGATGCCCTATGAAAATCTTTGGTGTACATAAACATCCGCAAAGGATATTCGTGAATTGATCCCATTATCGTATTTAAAATTGTGGGTAGTCCAATAAATGATAATAAATAAAAAAATATTTATCCTAATAAATGTATCTTGCGTATATACCTTAATTTCAGCTTGCTAATGCATGTCAGGATGGCCGAGCGGTCTAAGGCGCTGCGTTCAGGTCGCAGTCCACTTCTGTGGGCGTGGGTTCGAATCCCACTTCTGACAGAACTTTTTGCGCAGGTTTTAGTAATTTTGACGCTATTTTTAAAATTGATGGGATTTTGTCATAACAAATATCATGAAAAAAGCACAAGTAATTGGATGTATAACGGAGGATCGACTTCATTCAAAATGAAATTCATCCTTCATCAGTCAGACTGGCTGACTAATAATGTTATCGCAAAATATAGTTACACTAGCTGTCTCCTGCGGTTTCACCCGCGTTCCCGGGATAAAAAGTACCCCACACGTAAAGCTCGCACACTCAGGGATATTGTAGCTTCCGATTCGTGAAATAATTTTTCGAATCCGACTGATGGTTCCAGAGATTAGCGCGTTTAAAGAAACAAAAATCTCTTCAGTTTTATTATATACAAGTATATTATATAAGTACCTAGTATATATAGATAGAATATCAACTCTCAGTAGAGTGAAAACAACATTACCTTGTGCAAAGCGTGAGCAATTTGCATATAGATTATATGCATTCATAGATATATTGTACACTAGTGACTTACCAGTAGTCAGAAATAAAATGTCGATAAAAGTTGCTTGACTGTCAATTGAACTCAGTAAAAGTATCGTTAAAAATACAAAAATTGGGAGTTATATTGGGACAACAAAAGTAATTAAAAATTAAACAGAAAATGATACTGTAAAATATTTATTTCGGTAACTTATCAATTATCATAGAGATCCGAATAGTTAGAGTATATTTACCTAAACTTCGAGGGATTATGTTATATTAGTGACGTTTCAATCTAGGGATTTAAAAAAGCAACGAATTTATTATTACTTTTTTTGTGTTACTTACAAAAATTGACATTTTTTTTTATGTCAACATGTTTACAATGAGTCAACTGGCCACCGGATGGTAAGTGGTCACCGCCGGCTATGGACTTTTGCAATACAAGGTGGATTGCCAGTGTTGCCGACCTTGTAGAGCTCTTTTTCTATATTTTTTTAATGTTTTGTTTTAAGTAGGTTTCTTACGAATTTGTTACGAATGTATTCAAAGTGCAATAAATAACTTATATTTCTTAAATCCCGGGACTTAATCGTCATGTTTATGATTCCGAGATTTTAGAGAAGATAATTACCACCCAATGTTACCTACTTTCCCGAAGTTTCAGTGAATTATACTCTACATATTCCGATCTCTGATTATCATCTAAAATTACAATATCCGCCATTGGGGTCTGCTTTCAAATAGTAAAAAATATTTGTTCTAGGAGACCCCGCTCTTCAGTACAATACAATGTAGTAGTATAATTCAACAGTACTTGGTTGACCGACTTTTGATCGGTGTACAAAAAAAAATCAAAAAAATACAAAAACATTCGACCGGACCGGGGATCGAAGTTGATCGAACCCACGGCCTACGAGACGACTTCACGACGATCACTTTGCTGTTGATTCACATACACGTTCTGAAGGAGGTCAGTAATCATTTTATTTAAGTAAGTTACTTTTCTCTTTAGGCGATTTATTTGCATATATAGAGAATTGCAACGTAAACGTCGTCTTCTTGCTATTTCTTTTAAACCAATAATTTGTCGCTTTAACGAAATGTTCCTTGGAGTATCGGTGCGATTAGTATTTAAGGTAGTTTCGTTGGTAGAGATAAGATTAGTCGCGCTCACGCCAGATTCTGTAGTAGGCTCAATTTTCACAGTGATTTTAGATTCATTAGTAGAGATTAGATTAGTTGCGCTAACGCCAGATACTGTACTAGTCTCATTTTTCACTGTGATTTTAGATTCGTTAGTAGAGATGAGATCAGTCTCGCTAACGCCAGATACTGTCCTTTTTTCCTTTTTCGCGGTGTTTTTTGTTTCTTCTAGTAACAATTCAGGAACTGCATCATGTACCATTTTCCGTAGCCCTCCTTTGGTTTCGTAAATAGCAGATGATTTAAAATGGGCAGAACATATATAACTTCTAATATCGGGTTCCCAATTAGATCTTTTTATTGCATCTTTCCATTTTTCTCTTAATTCCCGTTGTTTTGGAAATCTTAAACAAAAACAAAATGTTTATACGTTGCTATATAACTATCATAAAAGGGTAACTATAAATATGGATCGGTAGCTATACAGGGTGTTGTTTTGGTCAGCGACGAGCGACTCAGGGTCGATAATAAAATAGATACTGGTGCTAAAAAAAATATAAAAAAAATACTTTTTTTTTTTTAAATAAAAATAAAAAAATTAAAATTTTGAAAATCATGTAATAAGCTAAAGTGTACACATAATACTCAACGGGAGTGCGGGGGAGTAAAGGGGTGGGGCGATGGCGGCTTGTGCCTACCTCTAGTCAGTGCACGTGCCTAGTAACCATACTTTGCGGTAATTTTATTTCAAATTGAATAAGGTATTTCTCAACATATTTACAGTATTTAATGGAATTAAGTCCATTTTTGGGGAATATATATTTTGTACTACCGCTCCTGGGTCGCTTGTCGACGACCAAAACAACAGCCTGTATTACTATATCTACTGATAGGTATCTACTGATACCTAAATATTTGATTGATAATAGGTACTTGATAATTTTAGTGTATTGAATGTTTTATTTTCAATGTTCATAATAATAATAATCGTTAAATAACGATTGAACACCAAGCACTTGTGTGAGAGTAGAGCACAGAACCACTTAATTAAATTAACTCATTTATGTATCTGTAATAATGTTCAATCATTAAATAACATTAATACAATATAGTAACCTCGATAGCAGTTACATATTTAAGCCGTTTGGGGTAGAGACGTTGGGTCCATGGGGGCCTGCTGCTCATCGCGTTTACCGCGGAATTTGTAAGCGCCTGATCGAGGCGTCGCGTGACCAGAGGGCTGGCGAATACCTCGCTCAACGTATAAGCATAGCTATACAGAGAGGTAATGCCGCCAGCATTCTGGGCACGCTATCACTTGGCAGCGACCTTGATAGGCTAGCCTATTTATAAGTTAGTTATATTTTTTTAGTTTTCTTAAGATTTAGTTTTAATTATTAGTATTTTATTTTTTAGTTTAAGTTATTTAGTATAGTTTTGTTTAAATTATTTATGGATTGTTATAATAAAAATTATTAAGAGTTAATACAATAATTATCGAAAATAAAAATCATCGACAAATTTATCGACACTGTCCCCTGCCTAAGGTTCGTGAAATACTATACATTTATTATTAATGTCTCGTGCAACACGGCTGCCTGCATGCCTGCCCTTCTCGCCTTCTTCTCCCCCGCAACTAAGATAAAAAATATTCAATTTAACTTAGAAATGTTACTTACCGGTGAAATGTTATGTTATCAATTCGTTTATTATGTTTCCTAGAATTGTTTTTACAAAATTTCACGGCACAATTCACCATTTTAACAGTTTTATTCGACGATTTTCGCTACGGGAATTGCTCGATTCGTGATTATTATCGCAGAGTTCGTGCCGCGGCTGCGTTGACCGTACTTGTGCTCACGGTAGATTCCATAGACTAATATTTCGCTACGTGCTGTAAGTTCGAAAGTCTGACCTATTTTCTCGTAGAGCTGTCGAGATCGAGGCCCGTTTTGACAAGAGGGTGTCTCTCTTGTCGCACTATGTTTGTCTCTTTTTAACACATTGATGTAAAAAATATATGCTGTCAAACAAAACGCACATCTTGCCGATTTTAATCAGATTATTCACTTTATTTCTTGTTTAGATTCCTTTAACAGTAATATTTTCTCAGTCGTTATTATTAGTTGTTGGTATTATTCTCATTTCTATGCTTTAATTGTATAAAAGTGTCGGAGGAAATCGGATGTAGTCAGAACAGAACAGCACATGCTAAAAATGAATTATTTACAGAAGGTCGGTCGATGAACCACACCAATGTCAATGAATGAATAATGACAGGTCAATTTTATAACCTAAATTTTGTATATTTTTCATTTCATTTTAGTTTGCCTTCTGATATATTTTAATAAATAAACATGACAATAATTAAGGTGTCGGATGAACAAGAGGTTATCAGTAAACTGTCGACTTACATTGAAAAAATAGCGAACGATGCTATTCATAATAGAGGAAAGTTTTTCGTTGGGTTATCCGGTAAGTCAAGAATTCTAAACCCATATTGGTATTCGAGCTTATCGGTTTTGATCAGCAGCTCTTTACTGTCTGTGCCAAGATTTGTTAGTTAACTGGCATTCTTCAGTTAGTGATTTTAATCCAGTTTATTTATCTTGAACTAGCTGTCCGCTACGTTCCCGGTATGAAAAGTAGCCTAATATATAACACTCGGGGATAATGTAGCTTCCTATTAGTAAAAGAATTTATCAGAATCTGATCAGACCGGAACTACTCTAGTGATTAATTCCTACTTCCACTTTACCTCTTTATAATAGTAGCATAGAACATTGTAAACCATTTAATTCAAAATTAAATGGGTCAGTGGCAAATTTTGTTTATTTTCAGGAGCTGCGAGTCCATTCTTTAATCTATTCTCTTTTATGTTAGCTATATAGTTAAGTACTCCACTTTAGGATATTAACCATAACTAAATATGCTTTTTCAGGTGGATCCCTGGTGAAATTCCTGTGCCAGGGCCTACCAACATTAGATACTGACTGGTCGAAGTGGACACTAGCATTCTGTGATGAACGAGTTGTTCCTGAAGATAGTGAAGACTCCACATTTGGTGTGTACAAGAGAGACTTTGTACCAAAGACTAAGTTGAAGGAAAGTCAGTTTATTGTGATTAAACAGGGAGTTTCAGGTTGGTATCTACAGGGATGTGAATGGGGCGAAGACCGTACATAGGGTAAGACTGTACATGAAATAAGACGAATTCTAAATAGCTACAAAGATCGCAGCCTAATAAAACTTCAGTTTAATAATAAAGCTTTTTGAATAGTGAGCTGCTATGTTTACTTTTAGGTTTTCGCTTCGATGCCCTTCGACTCTGCGCTAGCTTGAGTTGACGCTTAGGATTTCGCTACGCAACAATACATTGTCTTTCTTACAGTAAATTCTTGCCCTGCCGGACAGTCTTTGCCCCATTGACCTTAATATTGAGAAAATTGACAGTGGTGAGGAATTGGCAGAATAGATTAAGGTGGCCCTCTGTGGCCGGCGCAACTTCACCGCAAGCATAGTCTAAAAGCTTGTTGTTTCATCCAACGTAATGTTTGACTGCGAAAAAAGAGAGACAGCATCAGGGCCGTCGGTTATCAGTCGGTAAATTCCGCTGATCACTCGCGGCCGCTTCGCTAGGTCGTCATTCATGATTTCGCATTCATAAAACTTGTTCCAGGAGTATACTTCTTGTGAAAAAAATCTTACAAGTTTGTGAAAAAAAGTTAGTTATTTAGAATCTCCAATACATTTGCAAGCCTGGTATCTTAATGTTTTCTTTACTTTTACAATTTATAGGTACATTAGATATGGCTAAAGTTCAGGCAAAAACGCTGTTTTTCGGAGGCTTTGACTGAATTTGTTTCACACTTTTTTTAAATTACGCCTAGATACACGGCTAGATATAGCGCACAAGATACTAAGTTGTTCAAAACATCTAACGAAAAATGTTTAACAACGCCATGATAAGTACAGAGGTTTTGTATGAAAAGTATGACGAATTGAGTCCTCTTAAGGCTGCATACTATAAGAAATTTTCTGTCTGAGAAAATTACTGACGCCTGCCGTAAGGAACTTTGCTATCAGAAAAGACATGTCTGATGTCCTAAAATGTATGAGCAAGCGGGTGTCAGTTTTTTTTTTATAGTATGCGGCCGTCTAAGAAGAATGAAGTCAATCATTCATTCAGTATAGGTATTATTTATACAGTTTACCTCCACCATGAGTTTATAATACACAAACTAAGACTTTTGGTTTAATTCAAACACTCATGTATCCTCTTACAGCGGAAGATGCAGCAAAGGATTACATAGAAAAACTGAAACAAGCATTTGGTACTGAAGACTTCACGTTTGACCTATTATTACTAGGCATGGGCCCAGACGGGCACACATGCTCTTTGTTCCCTGCTCACCCACTGCTGAAAGAAATTGGAACATCTGTGGCAGCTATCACTGACTCTCCAAAACCTCCTCCAGCAAGAATTACACTGACTTACCCTGTTATTAACAATGCAAGGAATTGTATATTTGCTGTTAGTGGTGCGGGTAAAGCTGATATGGTAAAGGTAAGACAATTGAGTTTTACAAAAAGCTTTTAATTTTTGTCGCATCTCACTAAGGTTTTGGATTGAAGAACATGAGGATTTAACTATCTAAAAAATCCCTTTAGAGTACTTTAGATTACCGGGCAATCCAATAGGCTACTTTCCTGAAAAAACTTATTTAGTCCGTCATTTACATTATCAAAAAATATTAGACACGTATTTTTTCTTTGTCAATTAAACAAAAAAATACGAAGATATCGTGTGTTGAAGTTCCGCGTGACGTCACGGTGTGTTACACTTTTTAGTAACAAGTAACGTACTCTCGAACATAGTTGCGCTTTATCTTCGTCAATTGTTAATGATTTGGTAAAGCAAAAAATACGTGTCCAATATTTTTTTATAATCTAACTGACGGACTAATTAGAATTATTATATTTTTACCCAGGCAACATGCCTATTCCGCAACTTGTAGAAAAGCTAACAAACACACCCCTTACGTATGTTGTCTCTTTCCAGCGCATACTGAAAGACAAAGAGGACTTGCCTGCAGGAAAAGTGAAGCCGACCAGTGGCTCCCTCTATTGGATTGTGGACGAAGCCGCCGCTGCACATTTGTGATCAAACTTAGATATGAAGACATCAGGTTGTTTATCATGAAAAATTTAAATGAGACTTAAATATTTGAGTTTAGAGTTGAAATTTCAGACATAAAGTCATGTATTCACTGAGAAACAATTGTTTATAAACACTTTCAGAAACAAAATCTATGTGTTTCTGAAACAAATTAATATGTTTCTGAAACATGTGAAACTGAGATGTGGACGGCCAAGACCCCAAAACATTGTTTCTGTAAACATTACGTGTTGTTCCAGAAACTTTGTATCTGAAATGTTTCTCAGTGAATACATGGCTTCATCATAGCTTCAATTTAAGAAGGTATAACATTACAATTGTTACTCTAAAGACATATATTTAAAGTCTATTTTGATTTGTCACTGTGTGTCTACGTAACATAGCTATGTCCATAGCGAATTTGATTCTTATGCATTTATTTTTAAGGTTTAAAGTGCCTAAAAATAGTGATATTAGTGGGTAACATTCCAAGATATTAATAAAAATTTACATGGGGTGGAGATTCTTAATTTTATGATTAAAATAATAGATATTTCATTATAAGCATTCCGCTGCTGAACGCTAAAAGCTGCAAATATAATGCTGGTTTCTGAAACCAAATCAAAGTTAATCTCTTGGTGAAAGTATGCCTGTCATTAACGTCTTCTGAAATGACAAAGACGGCAAAAATTTGCGTAGCGAAATCCTAAGGGTCAACTCAAGCTAGCGCAGAGTCGAAAGGCAACGAAGCGAAAACCTAAAAGTAAATATAGCAAATTCACCCTTATCTCAACGCGCGAAGGCGCGCGGAATTATTATATTTTTAGTCAAACCTCTGTATTTTTTTTACCTTGCCATAAATAAAAAATAAAACATTTTCTTTCTTCCAATTTGATTATATTAACATTGATTTATCTTTCAGAAAATTGCAGATATAAGTGAAATGTATAATTTAACGGGAAATGTTAGTTCTGTAATTATATTGTATTTTTTATATGTTACATTATTATTGTTGAATTTTAATAAATATTTGGGTATATTTCTGTTTTTCATTCAATCAATTTTTTTTTTGTGAAAATGAAATGCCACT
The DNA here is from genome assembly GCA_951394255.1 of Polyploca ridens. Classification (NCBI taxonomy): domain Eukaryota; kingdom Metazoa; phylum Arthropoda; class Insecta; order Lepidoptera; family Drepanidae; genus Polyploca; species Polyploca ridens. The sequence continues at coordinate 4,857,678 of OX596267.1, forward strand.
TGCCAGTAAGGCCACGAATCAAGAATTGGAATTTACACCGAATATAAAATTGTATCAGACCCTGGTTCTAATTGGGGTTTTAGGTAGGGTTGCCGGAACGGAACGGACCTGCTTTCTATATCTCAAGAAAGAGAGAACCTAGCGAAAATCTTTTTAATACCGTAATCCACTACTTTGTCAATTTTTGTCACCTAACAAAGTTCTATTCGGTTATCACTTAAGAGTGCGTACAAAGCCAGAAAAATATGGCAATGTCAGATGAAACAAACTTATGTCTAATCTTCGCGTGGCATGAGACGGAGATAGCGTGTTTCGCGGAACAAATATGAACTAAGCGCTTCTAATCTAAATAACTCGTTAAGTATAGAATATTTAAAAAAATCGTTAGTAGCAGCCCTAGGTGATGTGTTAGTGATATTATTTATCGATTTTTTGTCTTAATCAGATACACCATGAACGAATAAAAACGAAAATTCATTATTATTAGAGGTATCTTTGTGATTTTTTTCTATCGAGGATTTTTCATTCCATTATGTTTTTGTTCAGATAGGACCCTCGCGTATATAATGAAAATACCCATATAAAAATATTTAATATCATTTAAATACTATTTACTTGGGTAAATTTCAATTCTAAGATTGTTATTTTGATTTATACGCACTCTTAATTGTGATAGTCGTTAAGCTAGTTGGGGCCTTCTAGGCGGCTTGACAACTCGCACCAGCAGGTTGACCACTAGCCTACCTCCACCTCGCCGCAGTGGGCACGCGTGGTGGAGTATCTGCCCATTCCCTTTCACCCTCATTTGTGTGCAGGAGGGCTGTGCTCAGCAGTGGGATATTAGGTGATGATGATGATGAACAAAGTTCTTCCATAGACCCAGTATACCCTCGACGCTCGGGTCGCGAAATCCAACAGAAAAGACGCCGAAAGAATTTCCACCCACACGTTGTCGACATCTCGCTTATACGGACACAACACTTCGCTTCTTCATTCCTTAGGCTCAATTTACATTGCCGCGGAATGGAATGGAAGCGAATTTTTGCAACGAAATTGTACATAGCATAATGATCTTCATGTCAATTGTATTACAGGTAATGAATCTAAGCTTGAAAATATTAATTGCCGAGTTTATTGCCGGCTCTTCTCAGTAAATGCTACGTTCCGAACCGGTATTAGAGTCCGACTTTTCATAATCGCAGGCAGCGAAGGTCTATAAATGATTTTTAATTTGAATACATAGAAACTATAAATAAGAGCCAAAAAGCGAGGTATATGCTATGTACAATTTCGTTGTAAAAATTCGCTTCCATTCCATTCCGCGGCAATGTAAATTGAACCTTATGCGAAAAGCAAATTATTGGAACTCACTTCCACGTTCTGTTTCCTGACACCAAGACGTCTTCAGGCCATTTTCTGTGTAAGCGATCAGCCAACGTAAGCCACATTGCCCATGGTATAAATAAAACGACATCCACAAGTTCCAATATGTGTAATTCCCTCATACTTTCAAATGCCCGCGAGATCATTTACAGCATTCGTTCACATAAAAAAAGACCTCGACTATTTTATTGTTACATTACGATTATCGACCTAACATCGTTAATTATGTTTTAATTACAAAGTCTGTCAACTAAATACAAAAAAAAATAAACAATTCGGCGCGCATAGCGCGTCAAACACTTAACGTACATACATTACATATAATAAGATATACAAATAGCACTACAGTTAATTTTTTAAACAATTGTAACCTATCGTTTGGACTTAATGAGAACGTGCGTCGGGCGCGAGCGAGAACGCAACATTAAACTAATATACGATTAATCTCGATACTTTACGCTACGATTTCCGTGTAAGTAAAAAAAATTAAAATCGCTCGCACCCCGACACAATTACACTATGAATTTTTATAGAGAACATAATATTAATTTATTTAACATACATTTTACCATTTTTTTTTAAAAACCATTTAATTTATTTTACACGTAGGTACATTAGTGGATACTTATAATGTTCGTGTCACGTAACATGTAGTAGGGGGTTGGCGCGGGAGGGGGTAATGGCGGCCACTAAACACCGACAATTGACTGAATAAAGAGGGGGGAGGGCGGTATCGCGCCATTTTCTATGTACATGTGTCTGACGACTTTGTGTGTTGACTGCCTGTAAATAAAGTACAAAATACGTTATATAAACACATTTTTTTACACGACCAAGTCACAAAAATAGATTGTGTCAATTGAAAATGAACATTATATCTAAGGTACAAGTTTCAAATTGTTTTAATCTCGACTTAAAACTTCATATGAGATTTAATTAACATCTATCTGGTTGACTGTAATCTGACACATTCGATAGATATATGTATACTTTGTTCATATTTTTTTCTTGGCGACTTTTTGCGGTTATTTTCTTCCTTAAACTACGATAAACCGGTTTAAATAGAGCAATCGGTGTCCTAACCCTTCACTTATTTCTTTTTTTTGCTTGTCTTTGAAGGCGATTATAGCTTAGTGATAGTGACATTCGAAACTTAAATTGGGTTAGTCATGATATACAACTTTTATTATGGGACCAACACAGAAAACTCGCTATTTTTTTCTTTTCATACATTATGTTCGAGCAAGTTTTTCCTTTTGTATGAAAAGTTTTTTTTTGAGAATTCTTTATTGGTCCAATAGTAAAAGTTGTTTCAGCATGACTAACCCAATATAAGTTTCAAAAATATGCCATCTCGAAATCTCCACACAGTATATAGGGTGACTGGTAATTAGTAAACGATACTTAGACACATGATTGTACTCGTGATAACAAACAACTTACCCAAAGAAACATTTGTTTTAATTTACTTAGCACATGAGCCCATAATATCAAAATCAATGTTTATTCAGTTTAGGCCCTGGTAAGGCACTTATGAATGTTAAATTGTTACATTTTTATAGTTGAATTTACCACCGGTTCGAAATACACTTAAACTGAGAAGACTCCGGCAAGAAACTCAGCAAATTAGTACCTAACAAGAATAAGAATACACCATCAGCTTTTATTTCTTTGGGAAAGTTGTATGTTATCATGAGAACAATCATGTGTCTAAGTATCGTTTTCTAATTACTAGTCACCCTATACTGGGTGGAGATTTCGAGATGGCATATTTTTGAAAACTATGTTGGGTTAGTCATGCTGAACAACTTTTACTATGGGACCAATAATTAAATCTCAAAAAAAAATTTTTAGTAAATGTCAACCTTGCTCGATCATAAAGTATGAAAAATAATTTTTTTTTTTGAGAATTCAGTGTTGGTCTCATAGTAAAAGTTGTTCAGCATGACTAAACCAACATAGGTTTCGAAAATATGCCATCTCGAAATCTCCAACCAGTATAAAAAAATAATCTTTTTCATTTCTCATGAATTAGTCGCGCAAAATCACTGGCGGAAACTCTATGACACCAAAAGTTTAGTCCGATAAGCGATTGCAGTTGTGTTGTAATACAATATGTATACTGACCGTATATAGTACTCGTATATAGTAGTGTAGTAGTGTGTGGGCTGTGTTTAGTTGGGCGCCCAGTAGGACTGCGTGTAGGCGGGCTTGGCCGCGGCCGGCTTGTTGCCGCTGCGACCGCCGCCGCTCTCCTGGACAACACAACACAATAATATTAGTTTCACGTGCCCATGTGCAAATGTATTAATCGGTAAACAGAGTTAGACCGTAGCGTTTATTCGCTCAAAGAGCAGCTCGACGTGGAAATACCGTACCGTACCTTACAGAATACCCCAGCCAAATAACTTCATGTTGTGTTCCTGCGCGTGAGTTAGGTCGCCAGAGCTCATTGGGGAGGGGGGAAGGTCGGTAACGCGTGAGCGATGCTTCGTGTATTGCAAGCGTCCATATGGCTACGGAAACCGCTTACCATCAGGCCGTATGCTTTTTTTTATACCACTTAGGTGGCAAACAAGCATACGGCCCGCCTGATGGTAAGCAGTTACCGTAGCCTATGGACGCTTGCAACACCAGGGGCATCACTCGCGCGTTGCCGACCCTAATGCTTGTTTATCGATCAAGTCGTATGAAAAAAAAACGATAAAATATGGATTTTGCGCAAATTACATGCATGTATATTAACCGATTTAATAATGTTTTCGCTAATTACAGTTATTTACGGAGTTATTTGTAAACATCGAACAGTTAACCCAAAGAAGCGCAGTGATGTTCATATTGTTTGACATATATTCCGCCAATTTCCCACCACCGACAATGCGCTATGATTGGCTAATGCCCGGTTTCAATAAACAAAAACGAATCATTTTGCTTACCAATGGTAGGTTTTTTTATTGCCCAACTAGGCATATAGATCATTTCGTAAGCAAATTTTACCTGCGATAGCTACTTCCATATGGGAGGGTCTGCTATGCAAAGCTTTGAGGTCTTTGCTTCATTATTAGTAAAGATATAAGAGTCTTAATTTTAATAAGGCCGTTGAAGGGAACACAAGGGTACAAAACCAGGTGTTCCATGACACCATTGCACCAATCTGTACTTGTACCCACTAACGTATAAAGAATATTCAACGGCCAAGTCACACAACATTAACTATAATAATAAAGAAATCGCAGTAAGGAACCTTAGACTTGGCACGACTTTGTCTAGATTTCATTACTTTTTAGAGATAAACAAGCAGCTCCATCGAGACTTGGCTAGTTTTTTACAGAATGTTTTTGATGGGATATTCATTACATATTATCATGTTTTTTTGTATTACTAGCTCCCGCTCGTGGTTTCACACGCAAACACGAGGGATCTTGCGTACGGCCCGCCTGATGGTAAGCGGTTACCGTAGCCATATGTACGCTTGGAACACAAGAGGCATCTGTGTTACCGACCCTTCCCTCCACAATGAGCTCTGGCGACCTTACTCACGCGCAGGAACACAACATAAAGTTATTTGGCTGCGGTATTCTGTAAGGTATTCGAGGGCGAATAATCCAAAAAAAAAAAGGTACGATTTTATTGCTTTTCTTCGAAATTTAGCAAAAAACATGGATCAAACTCGGCGCAAAGTTGAGTATTATGGGATATGAATTATGAAATGTTGTCAATTACATCCTATTTCAAAGTAAATAATGGTAATTTTAGTCACATCACATCTCTTTCTTACAAACATTATTGAAAAAGGATAGAACATGTTTATAGCTGTCAAATTAGTCTTTGCCGTTTTAATTTGTGGGTATATTTAGACGTAACAGCAATAGATGGCGACTGAATTTACGTTGAAAACAAGCATTGGGCTAATTTGACAGGACTAAATTTCTTACATCCTTTTCTTATGTTCTTTGTTAGAAAGAGGCATAGTGAGACTGAATTTAGTTTAGTTGTAAACAACAGAATCAGCACCAATGTCACAGAAATTTTTTTCTTATTTATTTACGAGTAGATTCCTATATTTATATTCTTTTCAATTGTTCATCGTTTGATGATACAGATATGAATCTTATTGTAAAGCTTTTCAGTAAATTTTTCTATGACATTCGGGTAAAGAAATATTTAACATGCCAACTAAAAAAAAACATGCAAATCAAAAGGCGGGTAATATTTTAATATAAACTTAATAAAATACGTATTAATGGCAATACATAATGAAAATGTGCAATATATACAATGTGCGGGGTACACGGGTATTACATAGCTTATAGATTTAACCAATAAGAATTCACTTTAAAAAAAAACGTGCAAAAAATGAACGTGCTCAAAGTCAAAGCCATTTATTCAATGTAGGCCCTAGTAGGGCACTTATGAAGGTCAAACCTACTGAAGTTACCACCAGTTCGTAAATCCGCCTTCGACTGAGAAGAACAGGCAAGAAAGTAAAGAAGCGGTAGGCAACAGGCGGACCGCGGTAGGTCGAAGCTCGGACAGCCAAATATAGTAAAATATAGTTATGTGAATGTAGTAATTCATATAACTATCCCTATATTCATACGATTTAAAGTCAAGTAGAATCTAACTAGTAATGATTCTAGTTACCTAGTACCAGTGGCGTGCATTCCATATAGGCAAATAAGCAATGCTTACCTCATAAGATTCAATAATATAATATATTGATTCAATTAAACTACATAATCATTTTAAATAAAAATTCTAACCTAACATTCAATACAAAATTTCAAGCTTTGCCGCGCAGGCACTCGCGAGTTCGTGTAACAAATTCACGCACACTAAAACGATTTCGGCATATGCATACACGCATACACACTTCTTTAGGATAATACGACGAAAGCATAAATCACGTTTTTACTATGCGTAGCACACTGACATTTGACATTCGCGATTTATGGACCAAAAGTAACCATACCTACTCTGTTGTGACACTAGTAACCCAGCCAAATTAAAAAAACTACAGTTTACCAACGTTATAAATACTCAAATATAACTTCGCAATTTATTTGTATTGTTTTATTTATGGTTTGGCTGGCATTGCAAAGGGTTGCCGTACTTTGACAAAATTTATTATCGATAGATTCAAATCGAAGTGACTGATATCGATTAAAATTAAAATATATAAAAGATCGATCCTTAGAAAATTAATATCTATATTTTATATTATGATATAAAATACATTTCTTCGTTAATTAGTAGCAAAAAATATTTTTAAAAATGCACTGTTTATTAGGTCACTAATAATAATATAATTAAACGAATATCGTTATTCGATTAAACTTACACTGTCGAGATTTTTAGAAAAACAACGATTTAGACGCCCTCCCATTGATTGTGCTAATTTATTCAAAAAACTAATATTTAACTGCATATATTTATGCAATATCGATTCGAAAATTCGAAATGGAATATTATGGTCTCGTTAAAATCTTAAGATCGATCCGTATCTCCAAAGACGATTTAAAAGATCGAATATTAATTAAAAATCGATCAATTCAACCGAGGCTGGAAACCCTAGTTTGGCTTTTTTTTAATATTTGTTCATGACCATGGACACAAAGTCCTTCAGTCGCATACATTTTATTTATAATATCACTTTCATTATATAGTCCGCACATTATTAACTTTTACATAGTCCGCATCAGTCACCGTTCAGACCTGTTTTAGTAAAATGGTGGTCACTGTACTTAAACTTTTCACGAACTTTTTGAGACAACTTGTAAAATCACGATACACATAATTCATTTCATTTCACTAGTGCACGTGAATTGATCTTTATTGGATAAAATACCACCGATAATATGCAATAAAACTCTCCTAGTACTTGATTGCCTACCTCCTCCGAAAACCAATGCACGCCACTGCCTAGTACCGATATTACAAGTAAGTACCTAATTAATTATGATATACAGCGTGTAAGGGACATCGCCGCACAAACGGATACCATGGGTCCAGGACATGATTCTGGACCCCCCCCCCATGTTGGAATTATTCGTTGGTTTTTCCCAAATTAAAAAAAAATTGAGTTTTTTTTTTACTTTAGACTGTTCATAATCGTTATTCTTACCTAACCCAAAGAGATTTAAAATAAATAAGTTATTAATTCATTACTTTCACTAAAAGTAGCAATGTAAATAAAACTAGAAACGGTGTCTTATGGCGATATTCGCCTGCAGTCAGCTACATACTACGTAGGCACAACGTTATCGCGCGTTTAAATCGCGGTGTTCAAAATACATTGCGCGCTCGAAAATGTCAATTTCTATAACCGATCATTAGCGAGGTGAATGACTTTCACAATTTGATTAGTGGCATTAGGTGTAGCCTTTTCGCGAATTTTGCGTTACCATGCGAAATACACCCTGTATATTAATTAATACTTGGTACTTACATTAATCGCTTGGCTCGCGGTTAAAAATATAACAATGACATCAATTGTTATAATAGGACGCGCGTCCCTCGCGAGAAACATCGGGTTAAGTTCAGTTTTATTAAAAAAAAAGCTCTTGAACCATCAGACGGATTATTTTTCTAATTTTTTTTTTTACTACTAATGACCTTTACATTCATCTAAAATATACGCCAAGACTTTAGAAGGACCTTAAAGATATCTCTATGATATTTAATGCATTTTTAGATAATTAGGGTTCTGTACCCAAAGGGTGCCATGGGGACCCTATTACTAAACCTCCACTGTCCATCCGTCCGTCTGTCTGTCTGTCTGTGGGTTGTATCTCATGAACCGTAATAGGTAGACAATTGAAATTTTCACAGATTATGACAACCATAACAACAAATAATAAAAATGAATAATTTAAGGGGACCCCCATATAAGAAATGTCTTTACAGAACCCTACGTGTTCGAGTCCGACTCGCACTTGGCCGGATTTTTTGTTTATTATTTTTTTTTTAATTTATTTATGTATCTATAAGCTATACAAACCAACGCTCTAGACATAAACATATATATGTATATATCAACTCACCCGCCTATTATGACTATTGTTCACCCGTACATCCATCTACAAACGAAAGCAAACTCTAAGAAATATAATAAACAAAACAACTCAACATATACTTCAAAAACTATTTTTAACATGCAATAAAGTTGTTTTTTGCATGCTACATACTATACCACTAATATATGGCGTGTTACCGATCTCACGAAAATACTCGATAGCGCAATATAAAATCGACCGTATAGATAATAATTATAAGATACATAATCTACCGCTACCATTAAATAAATTCACAAAAATAATACGGCTTTTAGCTCCTACAATGTATCTCTTGGTCCATGCTCGTAAATTTTTCATCACCTCTTCATACCACGAGGTATTTTTAACCGACTTCAAAAAAAGGAGGAGGTTCTCAATTCGGTTGTATTTTATGTTTGTTACCTCATAACTCCGTCATTTATTAACTGATTTGGAAAATTATTTTTTTGTTTTCGAAGGGTACACTTCCCGTTTTGTCTCATTGTCATCAAATCAGTATTTGATTACTTCTGAACAGTTTTTTTTTTATTATGGAACAGTTAAGTATAAAGAAAGATCTTTTCTTGCCATCTCTTTCTATGTTTATAGTTTTTAAGCTACAAAATGTATACTTAATATAATAAATATCATCATCAAGAATTGAATTTTCATTTGTGAACGCGAAAGTTCGTCTGTTATCTTTTCACGCCGAACTGTTCGCAATGAAATCTGTTACGCAGAAAGCCTATGGTATGGAGAGGGATATATGCTACGGATATCCGAAATAAAAATCTATCCGAAACTGATATAAAAGTTTAGAATAATTTTGAAAAGTCTAACTGAGACACCTTTTGTCTGAACGAGCCGAGACACTAGCCGCGCGCTTTCCTAAAAAACTAATATCAAAGTCAAAGCTATTTATTCAATTTAGGCTACTGAAGTTCATATCCGTAACTGAAACTATCCGAAACTATCGGATATCCCAAATAATTTCATATCCGTAACCGTATCTGACACCGGTATAATATTATTTATATATCCGAGATATAACTGAAACTATCGGATATCCGAAATAATTTCATATCCGTAACCGTATCTGGAATAATATTTTTCATATATCCGTAACTGAAACTGACGGATATCCGAAATTATTTCATATCCATAACCGTATCTGAAACCGGTATGATATTATTAATATATAATATATTTAGATCCGAAATTTCATATCCATAAAATCCCTGCTTATTATTCCGGGAACGCGATTTTTTCCAATAAAGGTCATCTTATATAGCATTTATCGCCTATATATATTTACATAAGCCATATATAAGTGGTATATACAATATGTACAATCAATGATATAGAAATTAATATATTTCAAACAATGTGTCCAATTTCATGCTACATGCTTTTTTGTATCTCTCTCTTTCTATAGCTGTTAGACAAAGACGGAGATAAATGTCAACTTTGTAAGTAAATTTTGTAAATAACTGGATCAGATTCTATATCACTGATGTAAATCAAGTCAAAATTCAACACACAAAAATAATGCTTAACTAAAAAAAAATATTATCTACTTACTAATAAAGTTGAAAACTAAATCTTGTATGAACTTAATCAAAAGTATTTTGAAAAGAACAGTGTTCTTAACTTGTTTGTCATAAGATCTGTTCTCACCTTAGATTAAAAACAAAAAGGGGAAGATATGGTACTTCGTGTCCACATCGCACTATAGCTTAGTTGTAAGCTATCAACTTGTGAGCACGTGCGAAATTAAGAATTAGTTTTAGTAAGTATCGTTTACACTATAATAATAATTGACTGGGCGGGCGCGAGACAGTGAAATTAAATACTCTACGAATACATTTATGTTGGTCGCCAGTGTACCCGCGAAAATGTTCAGTGATCAGTGCTCTACCGCGTATGTTTGGTGGTAATCATAACGAAAACCATTAATGAATTTCATCCAATCAGGGCCCACCAATGATCAGTCATACCGAGTCATTGGATGAAAACATTAATGGTGTTTGTTACGATTACCACCAAAGATACGCGATAGCCCGGCGACTAGAAATTGTATGTTCACTGCATACCGTATTTTCCCCTTTTTGTTTAATCTAAGGTTATCTTTTACTGTACAGTCAGCAACAAAAGCTGGCGGTGGTGTAGTGTGTATGTGTGTGTAATGTAGTATAAGTGTATGTGTAGTGTAGTATAAGTGTATGTGTAGTGTAGTATAAGTGTATGTGAAGTGTAGTATAAGTGTATGTGTAGTGTAGTATAAGTGTACATGTGTGTGTAGCGTACCTGATGCTGCTGCGGCTGCGGCTGGTGGTGGTGGTGCTGGTGCTGGTGCGGCTGGTGGTGCTGGTGCTGGTGCTGGTGATGCGGCGCGGTGATGTAGAGGTGCGACGCGGCGCCGAACGGTGGCGGGGTGCCGCTGTGGAATGCAGCCTTCTCGTAGCTCTGGAATACACCACACATACATGTTCAATTATGCTTTACTAGGTGTACCCTTTAAGACGATGATTGCTCAGTGGTAGTGACGTCGGATACCGAGACGAAGGTCCCGGGTTCGAATCCTACAAAGAGTTTGAGCTTTCGGTGATGGAAAACATCGTGAGGAAACTATAGCACGGTGGTAGAGTACTTTGTAGTACCCATCTGGCTGGCTACCACCCTCAAGTTGAAAATCTAAAGAAAGAAAGAAAAGACATTTATTCCAAAGTAACACAACACAATTACATATACATAGAAATGGAGACAAAAAAAACAGATATAAAAAATATTAATAATTGTGTTGTGTGACATCAGAAATGGACAGCGACTCAGTTGCAAACTGTAAGCCCAGTACAGGTACCGGGCTACAGCACTGATTTTCAGTCGCTGCCAAAGGTGATGCCACGAACACACCAATAAAATCTGTCGCCAAGGTGTGTTCCGATAGCTGCACTTGAGAGCCAGTTCCTTCTAGGCTTTGTGTGTGCACCACTATCGGCCACATCATCACTTACCATGGTGAGATTGTGGTCAAACACAGGCCTATTAACAGTAAAAAAAACCCCGCGGTTTCAAAATCAAAGTCATTTATTCAGTTTAGGCCCTAGTAAGGCACTTATGAACGTTTAGTTGTACAGTTGAAATTACCACCCCCATACTCAATAAAAGTAGCCTTTTAATACTCACGGATAATGTAGCTTTCTAATAGTTAAAGAAATTTTCGTATCAGACTTGTAGTTCCAGAGATTAGACGTTAAAACAAAAAAAAAATAACCAAAAATAAGGAGGAGTATGTAGTACATACTCCTCCTTATTTTTATATTAATATAGATATGCGATGATTCCATTTGCCACCGGAATATAAATGTCTATCATAACCCTCCTTTTTGCTTCGCCGTAGTCGAGTAAAAAATAATAGTTAATATCGGTTCCTTTAAAACTTATTCATTAGTAAATATACTCTAGGATCTGGATACGTATATAATGAATAATATTATAACCGGTTTCAGATACGGTTACGGATATTAAATTATTTCGGATATCCGATAGTATCGAATATTTTTATTTACGGATATCCGAAATAATGTCATATCAATAACATGCTGGTTCGAACGACCGAGAATTGAGTCGAGTTGTTGTTGGTTTATTAATGTTGATTTCGTAGGTGTATGTGTAGTGTAGTATAAGTGTATGTATAGTGTAGTATAAGTGTTTGTGTAGTGTAGTAGAAGTGTTTATGTAGTATAGTATAAGTGTATGTGTAGTGTAGTATAAGTGTATGTGTAGTGTAGTATAAGTGTTTGTTAGTGTAGTATAAGTGTATGTATAGTGTAGTAGAAGTGTTTATGTAGTATAGTATAAGTGTATGTATAGTGTAGTATAAGTGTATGTGTAGTGTAGTATAAGTGTATGTTTAGTGTAGTATAAGTGTACGTATAGTGTAGTGTAAGAGTATGTGTAGTGTAGTATAAGTGAAAATGTAGTTTAGAGAGACTGTGGATTGTAAAAAAGACCTTGCGCTGATTCGGGTTTTAGTTTTAATATTTGATTCTGCCGAGGAACTAAAAAGGACCGAAGAGTGTGTTAAGAGTAACCCTTTCCACATACAAGCACTGAAAGACACAAGTTAACAAGTACGAGTCGGTCTCGCACATGGAGGGTTCCGTACAATAATAATAATAATGTAGCCTTACTCAAATTGACTGTGAATGAAAAATGAATAGTAGGCGCAAAATTTCCCTTAATTTTCAACATTTTTTATTTTTCGCAATTTTCCCTTTACTTATGCTGTAAGATCTCGCTTTTTGCCAAATTTTGTGATTGTAGATCAACGGGAACTACCATATAGGTTTTCGATCCAAAACCTATAGGGTACTTCCGGTTGACCTAGAATTATATAGGTGGAATCTTAATCAACCGCTCCAGCTGACCCGACTGTTTCTATGTATGGGGGAGTGTTTGTGTGTTTTTGTATGTATGGGGGTGTGTGTTTGAGTGAGTGATTGCCCTACGGATAAGAAAACAGATGCCTTGGGATCAAGAGCTTTGGGACTCTTTTAAGCGGAGATGCATAATCGGCTAATTGCGAGGTGTGAGAGTGTAATTTGAAACGCTTGTGGCGTAGCATGATTAGCCGTTCTTAATTGATCGGGAAAGTTAAACTACCACCGTCGTGGTCGGTACCTAGATGGGTGACCGCCTAGTGGTATTTCAAATCGAGCGTTTCCGTGCTTCGGAATGCACATAAAGCCGTCGGTCCCGGTTATCACTTAACTGTGATAGTCGTTAAGCTAGTTGGATGCCTCCTAGGCGGCTTGAAAATCTCCAACAGTAGGTTGACCACTAGCCTACCTCCACCGATCCGCAGTGGGCACGCGTGGTGGAGTATTGCCCATTCTCTTTCACCCACATTTGTGTGCAGGAGGGCTGTGCTCAGCAGTGGGACATTATAGGCTGATGATGATGATGATTAGCAATAAGAATCTTAGGCTCTGTAACTAGCATTACATTATCATGTAAAGGATAATGGGTAAAAACGTCCCCAGACTGTAGCACTATGAGCTATAGTGGTAATTGTAGGTCTCGTCGAGCACATTATTTTATTCTATGACAGCAAGTCTGAATTCCATGGGAGAAAAAAGATATTCACATTTGAAGTTACAAAAATGTTCCTTTGGTAATGATTGTTTTTTGTTATATTAGCTTTGCCCTGCGGCACAGAATACTCAATACCAGCGATCCCAATCGCGTTTTCAGGTGAAAAATAAATGTATGGCTATCTCTAGGGTCCATGCTATCTTTCTGCTGATATTTTATCGATATCGGTCCAGTAACATAGCTGTGAAAACTTTACAAACAGACAGATCTACTTTCGCATTGACCATATTAAAGTACTGGCTGTGCATCGTGGTTTCATCCATGTTCCTGTGAAAAAAGTATTGTAGTTCCATCTCCAAGTTCCATGCTACCTTTCTGTTAATTTTTATCGATATCCATCCAGTATCTTAGCAGTGAAAATATAACAAACAGAGAAACCCACTTTCATGTTTATAATATAAAAGTACTAGCTGTGCCTTGTGGCTTCACCTGTGTTCCTGAGAAAAAAGTATTGCTTGTCCATCTCTAGGCTCATGCTACCGCGTGTGCCAATTTTTATTGATATCAGTCCAGTAAATTAGCTGGAAAATGTAATATAATTCAGCCTAACTTTTTAATTAATAAACATTAAAGTACGTTATCCGTTAGTTAATTCAATACGTGGACAACGGGACTGATTACTCTTATAGAACAGCAACGTAACATATAGTAGGTAGGTAATATGTAAGTTTACTTGTTTGTTGTGCCAATTAAAAAAGAAAGAATAATAATAATAATATTTGATCTTGACCCTAGTAATGTAAGTAATAAATGCTTAAGATTTTGTCGATATTTATTTTTAAATTACGCCAAAATGGCTAATCAGATGTGGGTGAAACTTAGCACATAGATAGATTACACTCTGGATTAGCATATCTAATGATTTAAGACCAGAAAAGTTTTTATAATACTGCAGGACGGTAACAAAGTTACACAGTATTTTGTTTGCTTTAACCGTGAATATCTTTTTTTTCCCATGGAATCCAGACTTGGTGTCATACAATGAAATGATGCACTCGATGTGGCCAACAATCTCCACCATAGCTTATAGTGCTACATTCTGGGGACACGTTCCATATAACCTGACCCATTGTTCTTTAAAAGTTTTTTTCACTAGCGCTACCTTTGGGGGCCTGGTGGTCTGTAACACAGGATTTTCCTAGCTCAGACACCAGTCCTTCAAAATTCAGTTTAAGTATCTTGTACCTACTTAAAATTTGTAATGTTTTGTGAGGAAAATAAATTATATATTATTATGTGTGTACGTACATTGACCTTGTTGATCGCCTGGTGCGGCTTGGCGTACATGGCGGAGGTGATGTCCTGCGGCGCGCCCGCGCCGCCCACTCCGCCCACTCCCCCCACGCCGCCCACTCCACCGACGCCGCCCACGCCGGCGGCGCTCTTGCTGTGCCCGGACCCGCCGGTGTAACCACCGCCTGCACCGATACAACAATATATACTAAACAGGTCTACTCCACTAGTATAGAGATGATTCCTAGGTATGAAAATAATAATTATAATTAGTCCGTCAGTTAGATTATCAAAAAATATTGGACACGTATTTTTTGCTTTACCAAATCATTAAAGATTGACAAAGATAAAACACATCAAAGTTTTGGAGTGGGGACTACGACAAAAAAGTACTCTGACGTGACGTCACGCGGAATTTCAACACTCACTCACACAAAACAAAAAATACGTATCTAATATGTTTTGATAATGTTAAGAGACTGACTAAATATATTTTTTTAATCATCTAGCCTATTTCTCCTAGTAACCACAGACAGTGCTGCCGATTCTGTTGTAAATCGCACTAAACTAATTTTAGTCACATCTCATCTCTTTCTTACAAACATTATTGAAAAAGGATAGAACATATTTTAAGAATTATTTAGGCGAAACCGCGATAGATGGCGACTAAATTTATATTGAAAACAAGCATTGAACTAATTTGAGAGGACTAAATTTCTTACATCCTTTTCGTATGTTCTTTGTTAGAAAGAGACATAGTGAGATTAAAATTAGTTGTGAACAACAGAATCAGGGCCATTGTATGTATAGTAGTATAGCCACGAAATGAAAAGGGTCGTCAATCGTCACCTTAGAGTCGGTTTTCGCTTGCATCAAATTGCAAGAATCAATTTTATTATACCAACAAGGTCCTTAGTACATCAAAACATGTTGAACGAATAAGTTGAAAACTGACGAACTTTTTCATTCCTGATCATATTTCGCGTGCCAAAAAGGAGAACAATACTCTTTTGAAGCTGTTTCGCGCGGACAAGGAACTGGCATAATGGCATACTGGCATAAACTGGATATATTTAGCTGACAAATAAAATCGCTTCATTTTCACGTTATAGCTCCAATGCCAGCCTAAAAGGCTTATTACACTATTCGATATCAAGACAGTCTTACTAAGATTCAGCAAAGTGTAATAAGAGTAAGCAAGGTAGTCTTTCTAATTAGACCGACCGAATGGGTTCGGCCGTGCTTGCTTGCTTAATATCGCGTGGTGTAATAAGACTTAGCACGCTTAGACCGTTCAGTGGGCGCGCGGCGGCGGCAGAGTGAAGTCCTCGGGTAAAGTCTGTGTTTGTTTGTTGTGGCGTGCACAATGGCTTGTTCAAAAGAAAAGGAAGTGATTTTTAATGTTATTGATGTGTATACCGTGACATGCCATATTTATAGCAGAAAAGTCAAAAAAATGCTTCTTAACCTTCTTCCCATATTTTACTTTTGTATTCAAACCAATAGTCGCGGCAAGAGCTATGGCGATTTTCTGGTGCTTCGAAAGTCATCCCATGACACCGCGACAACCGTCACCGGCTGCGTACGCCTTGCAAATGAGTTAGCATGCGATATTCAGCAAGGTGTAATAGCGAGCTTGTCTAATTAGACTTTAAGACAGTCTTACTAAGACTGGCTTGATATCGAATAGTGTAATAAGGCCTTAACTAAAACGCCATTGTAACATTATGGTAGGTAGAAAAAACTGGCACGCTTGGTTTTCATATGGATGGAGGACTTGCGTTATCTATTTAGATTTATGTCTTTGTTTATAAAACATTAATTTGAATACATTGTGTATTTCCAAACTTGCATTAATTAAAACATCTTTTATAATACAAGTAAGACAACCAAATAATTTATATTTTGTTTTTAAAAATTTACTAAATAACCGAACCTGTCTATTATTATTAGTTCACAAGACAGAATCAGGGGCTGTACCGCGTAACTTTGGTGGTAATCGTAACGAAGTCCATTAATAAACTTCATCCAATCAGGGCCCGCGAATGGTCATCATCGTGTCGAACCGCGTGCGCGTCATTGGATGAAATAATTAGTGGCGTTCATTACGATTACGTGTCTAAACACACTATGCCGAGGATACGCGACCGAAGTTCGGCATGATTACGCCTGCAATGCTATTTGAATTACTGGCGACACATTATGCCGAAATTACGTTGCGTTATAGCGTACAGCCGAACTTCGGTCGGGCGTAAGTTCAGCGGCAATGCGGCGGCAACGTATTCTGTAGAACACACATTATACGGGATCACTTTATTTTGCATTTGTCTGTCCGGCTGTTTAGATAACACGACACGACGCCACGACAGCGCTCGACACATTGAATATACACACAAAATTGCGCAACTGGATTTCTGCCGCGTAAGTTCGGCACTTATGGTGTGTCATATCAGCCGAATACGTTGGAACGTAAAATCAGCCGCGGAACTTCGATCGCGTACGTTCGGCATAGTGTGTTTAGACACTAACACTAAAGATACGCAATAGCCCGGCTGCTCCCTTAAATTCTATGTCTCTTGTGCAATGTGTATACATTATTCAATAATAATACATTGTACTGTGTATATGTATATGTATAGTGTTGTGTATATTACTGTTCTTGTATGTGTCCTGCGCGTCGTAGGGCGGCTGCGCGTACGTGGAGACCTTCCCGGCCGCGCCCGGCACCGAACCCACGCCCCCCACGCTGCTGCCGCCGCCGTACTGGAACAACAACACAACACAATATATTATACATCTGCGGATATCAAATTACCACTCCATTACAGTTTTAAACAGACTTAAAAAAAGGAGGTTCTCAATTAGTTTTTTTTTTATGTTTGTTACCTCATAACTCCACCAGTTATTAACCGATTTAGAAAAATCTTCTTTTGTTTGGAAGGGTACACTTCCCATTTGGTCATTAGATCAGGATTTGATTATTTTTTAGTGTACTTTGAAGTCGGTTTAAGTTTTTTGTAAAACAGTTTTCAATTTTCTACTACGGCGTTCATTTAATAAATATAAAGATAAATTCAAAGATTTCATAAAGCAGGGGTTAATTGACAAAGCCTACTATAAGGTGGCTCATTACGTGGAAGACAAGAATACATGGTTGTAGTAGCTTCTCTCTGCACTTGCATCCCCCTGGCTAAGTGACAATTGTACGAATAAGCATAAAATAATAATGTATATATTGTATAAGTATTTGGAAAAAAAGCTGTAATATTAAAAGATCTTCCATAAAAAAAAAACCTTGCTGAGTTTCTTGCCGGAGTCTTCTCAGTTTAAGTGTATTCCGAACCGGTGGTAAATTCAACTGTATGTACCAATTTAACGTTCATAAGTGCCTTACTAGGGCCTACACTGAATAAATGACTTTTTGATTTTTAGATTTGGCCTACATTAAAATTCAACCTGTATATGGGCATAAATCATCTGCTTTCCATAGTACCACCTCTGCTTTGATTGTGATCAGATGGGCGTGTGTGAAGACTGTCCCAGGATATAACTAGTGGCTCTGTCTGCTTGCAAAATTTCACGAGAATCAGTTGGGAGGATAACAACCGGACATCTGGATAGACAACCGAAAGCATTTTTACCCATGCTGAAACAGAGACGCTTCGCCAATTCGGTCAATTATAAAGTGTGTGTAATATAGATATAGTAATACGTACGGTTGGGTAGACGCCATATTGGTAGGTGGTGGGGGGCGGTTGATACGCGAAGTATGCGTAACCGGGGGGAAGCGCCGCTGCGGGAACCTGCACATAATAACACGTATACAGATTGTTGTTTTGGTCAGCGACGAACGACTCAGGGTCGATAATACAACTGATACTGGTGCTAAAAAAATATAAAAAAATTAAAATAATATTATTTTGAAAATCATATAATAAGCTAAAATATAGACGTAATACTCAACGGGAGAGCGAGGGAGTAAAGGGGTGGGGCGATGGCGCCTAGCTCTAGTCTGTGCACGTGCCGAGTGACCATACTTTGCAGTAATTTTATTTCAAACTGAATAAAGTATTTCTCAACGCATTTACAGTATTTAATGGAATTACGTCCATTTTTGGAAAATTTATTTTTTAATACTACCGCTCTTGGGTCGCTTGTCGCTGACCAAAAAAACACTGTATAATGCTAACAAACCAAATATGAAGTAAGCATTTTTTTGTTTTGGCAAATATAAGGGTCTATTCGTACCGAGACGCGTCAAGCTTAGATAACACATTCCAGGGAGAGAATTCTGATACGCTTCACGGTGGAACGAGTCACTTGTCACGAATTTTCTCCCTGAAATGTGCACCTTTTTGTGTAGTATATAAAGTACTATATTCTAATGTTATTTTTAAAAGTGCGGTCTCGGTGTAAGCTGACCATAAGCCCGTAAAAATGCCGTGACAATTTAGCGGACCATACGTTTCATATAAAATAAATCTCTCAATTTTGATGATAGCTCAGTGGTATTTTGATGATAGCTCAGTGGTAGTGACGTCGGATACCGATACGAAGGTCCCGGGTTCGAATCCTACAATGAGCTTGAGCTTCGGTGAAGGAAAAACATCGTGAGGAAACCATAGCACGGTGGTAGGGTACTTTGTAGTACCCGCCTGGCTGGCTACCACCCTCATGTTGAAAATCTGTCGCCAAGCACCTTTCGGTGTGTTCCGACAACTGCACTTGAGAGCCAGTTCCTTCTAGGCTTTGTGTGCTTACCACCTTCGGCCGCATCATCACTTACAATATGGTGAGATTGCGGTCAAACACAGGCCTATAAATAGTAAAAAAAAAAAAAAACACATATTTACGGTGTCATTATAGTCTCTTGTGAAAACTGCCAAGTGTTCAACATCAGTGAAAATTACTAACAGCGTTTTGTAAATCACGAAACGATCGAAGTATTTCGAGCGAAAAAACCCCACTCCCAGACCCACACATAAGTGAATAGTTACCTGTTGTGGTGAGGCGGCGTCAGTCCTGCCGAACCTCTCGCCGGCACTCAGTCCCACTCCCACTCCGAACGCTCCCTCCCGACCGCCGTAGCCCACTTCGTAGTATCCACCCTATATAACACGTGCACTCATTTAATGTTGCTGATTCTGTTGTTTACAATTAAACTAATTTAGTCTCACTATGGTGCCGATTCTGTTGTAAATCACACTAAACTAAATTATTAAATAGTCTTGGGTTTTACCACTGACCCGCTAAATAAGCCTTAGATGGCACACGCTTACCCAGAAGAAACCTATTCACTCTGGCCTGGAAACACAGACGCCGGAAGCAAGTTCCACTCCCTTACTGTCCGCATTATAAATGAGGATGCAAGACGCTGTGTCCGTATTTTCGGTATGTCAACAACGTACGGGTGAAGAAAGAAAGAAGAAAATAAGAAAGAAAATAAGTTTATTTTGAGATACACACAACACCACATATTACATTACATATAACAGACACAAAGCGTAAAAAACAGAGTAGTGTTGTGTGACATCAAAATTGGTCAGCGACTCAGTATAACCATGTCTGGTCAATCACATACATTTTATAATTAGTGTAGAATTTACACGTATAGATGTCGCTACAAACATCGTTTGGACTGATTGAGAATTAATTCTTAGTCAAAACGGTACTAAATCACTTTTGATGAAGCTTTGTTGCAAGGGAATATAATTTGAGGTTTAATAATTTATTAAATTCATATGTAAAACTCGTATCTTAAATATTTGCAATTTATGTAATTTTACTTAAATCTTACGACCTTACATAGATGGCCTACGCGTCGCGCGTCAATTTACGATTTTTTTTAAAGGATAATGGGCGGTGTCGTTCTTTGTGTTGTAAACCTTATCATATCAAATGAAATCTATGTCATATGAAAGGTCTCCATGAGTATTACATTTGTTAGTATGGGCATATTTAAGTATGTATCGCGTGCAAGGAAAAAGTTATAGTGATTTAATTTATTCAACAAAATAGCTTAGATTACAATTACAGATATTAAGATAATTTTCAGTAAATAGACAGCTTTTACTCGGCGAATTTGTTCTAATATAGTAATGTCGAGTAGCAGCTATACTGGGTGGAGACTTCGAGATGGCATATTTTCGAAACCTATGTTGGGTTAGTCATGCTGAACAACTTTTACTATGGGATCAATGGTGAATTCTCAAAAAAAAAAATTAATTCTTCATAGTAAATGTCAACCTTGCTCGATCGTAATGTATGAAAAACTTTTTTTTTTTTTTGAGAATTCAGTATTGGTTCCATAGTAAAAGTTGTTCAGCATGACTAACCCAACATAGGTTTCGAAAATATGCCATCTCGAAATCTCCACCTGTTATAGTAGCTTCTTAAACATGAAACTTGGGAATCGACAACTCTACTGCACTCATGTGTGGTATAAACGAGAATTGGTAGCTACTATACGACTATTGAATAAATGTACTATAAGAATATCGATTAAACGTTTCCACAACACGGTTAAAGCACTTCAAGCAAAAAATGCTAAAAAGTCGTAATAAAAGCTTTTACACTACATTGTGGGTACTACGTAGCAACTACTCAACATTTATTCCATCTGTAGCCGAATAACTCATTCATTATTCGACTGTTTGCTAGTTGGGGAGCTTACCCAGCAACTACATTGACGACAAGGATGTATTGAAGTAGCCTGTCTGCACTTGCTTCCCTTGGCAGTTAATTCAAGGCTCAATTCTAATTAATAATTATGCCTATAACAGGTGGAGATTTCGAGATGGCATATTAATTTATTACGAAAATTAGGTTTATCATGGCATACAGAGTCAATCAGGATGTGATAGAATAGTAGATTGTTATTTAAGGAGCTAAAATTACCCATCATACACGAGGTAGTTCTACTTCCGAGCTTTAGAGAGGAGTAAATAGAAACAGAGTAATAATGGGATTTTAGCGCCGTGTGTAACATTCTATTTTTCACTACGATTGCGAGAAAATAAAATCAACCAATACAATTTTTTTTTTCTCTTTCTCTTCCATCTGTACATTATGTTCCTTCTCACTATATGATGACATGTTCACTATTGTAAAATAAATTACGGTCACCAACTCAATTTGCACTTATTCTAAAGATTTCACACCAACGCCTTTTATTTAATTTCTTCTATAGCCGTAACGCAATGCATTAGGTCTGTTTTCCGTAGTCATTTGTTGAATGGATGTAAATAAAAGAAACTGAAAAGAAAGCGGATAAATTTATTTTGGATGACGAGGATTATTTTTCAGTGGGTCCAATGGAAGAAACAACTTTTATTGGACTTGCTGAACGATAAGTAATAGTGCTAAGTTTTAAATTTATAAACCCAAGGAATGAGATTTTTCAAGAGAAAAAAAGCGCGACGGACTGAGCGAGCGTTGGAACATGACGTCACACGCATCGAGTACCGAGCGGTTGAATCGCGCGTCGCGCGCTTATTTAAAAATTCTATATTCCGGAATGTAATTGTCGTATTGAAATAATTCTTTCACATATATTTTTTATTTTCTACAGAAAATACGATGAGCTAACAGAATTAGTGAAAATTCTTCATTGTTGATGAACAATAGCTAGAGTATTTTGGGAATTGGCTCAATTAACCGTGGGGTAAGATGCAACTTAAAATCAGTATTTTTAGAATTGAATAACATAATAATAATTCTTTGGATTAGTTTAGGACTTAATGTATGGAATTCTTATCTTTTTTGAACAAAAGTATATAGTAAATGCTACGCTCTACCTCTCTTACACAAAAACAAAAAAAATACAAATGTGCTCATTATTCTTTAAAATTAAATTCTTTCAACAGTGTCATCTGTTGTCATTTACTGAAAAACAAACATTGCTGTAGTCACTTAGAAACCCAGAATAGGAATTAGTACCCCAATCTCGCCACCGGCGCTGTACTTGCGCGAGTTACGGTGGTAACTTTTGAAGTATGGGCGCTGTCTCTCTGTTGTACGTAGTATTTATATACTCTGAGGTATAACACTGCTATTCCGAAACCGGGTAGCAGCACTGATTTTCTGTCGCTGCCATTTGTGACATCACGCACAACCGGACAAAATACAGGAACAAGAAATTAGTACATAATATTAAGACAAACATAAAACATAAGAAATTAAGAACTTATTAAAAAAAAATACTATAATTAAAAAGCACACCAACAACAATATTTCCTTTTTTTTTTTAATCTGTGTTACAGCTATACTTTATAGTCTGTGCCAATTCAACACAGAACGCTAACATCTAATAAAAAAAGATTTTCCTGGCGTCTTGTAGTTCGGTGTAAAAATGGGGATGGTGGAATAAAGTTGAATTTCTGCGTACATACCATATGATGTGGAATGGTAGACCTCATGATCTGATCATCGTACGCATAAGCGCCGGCCGTGCCAGCCGCGCTATATAGCGCTCCCGCCGCGTATCCGGCTCCGGCCGCGGCGCCGGCTCCGGATCCCGCGCTCACGCCGGCTCCGGCTCCGGATCCCGCGCTCGATCCCGACACGCCCGTCGCCGCTGACGATGAGTTTGACGACGCGTGACCTGCAACATCAGATATATCACTTTCATTATGAGCCCCTATAAGAAATCTTGCCGATTTCGCTGATTTACGTGATTTTACAGTTAACCTGCTAAGTCGCGAATTTGCTAAATTGACAGCTTTTCTGGAGTCGCGCGGGGTTCGCATAATTTCGCGGAATTTGCAAATTTGCGAAATGGCGCGCGGCCCATGGTCAGTAAATCATAAATATCTGGATATTTACAGTATTAAAATACTGTATTTCTATAAGTTTTCACGCACAACATGAAACATAATTCCAACTGTGTGGGAATCCAACCCACGAAACCGGCGATAGGTGGAATCTCATCCAACTGCGCCAACTGGCACTGACTCAAATTCAAAAAGCATTTATTCAATTTAGGCCCTGATAAGGCACTTATGAACGTTAACAAACGGCTCTACACCGGTTCCAAATACACCTTGAACTGAGAAGACTCCGGCAAGAAACTCAGATGGTGCTTAACTTGGTGAATCATTACTAAAAATTATAATAAAAATATACACTTACCCGTGGTGGTGGCTACTTTGGCTGTGGCCGTCTGCGATGTAGACGTGCTCGTTAAACTATTACTCGACGCCACTGAGTTATCATACTGCAACCAAACATAATGCTACATTACATATTATAGTATAAGAACATTGGTGCCGATTCTGTTGTAAATCGCACTAACCTAATTTTAGTCACATCTCATCTCTTTCTAACGAACATTATTGAAAAAGGATAGAACATATTTTAAGTTGTCAAATTAATCTTTGCCGTCTATTTTGCGTGTATTTAGGCGCGATAGATGGCGACCAAATTAATATTGAAAACAAGCATTGGACTAATTTGACAGGACTAAATTTCTTACATCCATTTCTTATGTTCTTTGTTAGAAAGAGACATAGTGAACGCAACGCGCGAGTGATGCCCCTGGTGTTGCAAGCGTCCATAGGCTACGGTAACTGCTTACCATCAGGCGGGCCGTATGCTTGTTTGCCACCTTAGTGGTATAAAAAAAAAAAAAAAAAGTGAGATTAAAATTAGTTTAGTTGTGAACAACAGAATCAGGGCCATTATCTGTGGTCCAAATAGAAAAATGTACACATCTAATAGCAGTTACCTTTCTAATTATACAATTTAATTCCCCTCCATTGATAATTAACTAGCTGTCCCCCGCGGTTTCACCCGCGTTCCCGGGATAAAAAGTAGCCTATGTCCTTCTCCATACCATAGGCTATCTGCATGCCAAATCTCATGATGATCGGTTGAGTATTTGAGGCGTGAAGGCGTAATAAACGAAGTCACATTCGCATTTATAATATTTGTGAGGACTAGCTGTCTCCCGTGTTCCTAATATCCATACCATAGATGGATATCTGCATGGCAAATCAGCGGTTTAAGTGTGAAAAGGTAACAAGCGACGCATTTATAATATCAGAAGGTTATTTTTTTTAGGGTTCCGAACCAAAAAGGTCTACACATTAGCTTATTACATGATTATCAAAATTTTAATTTTTTTATTTTTATTATTAAAAAAAATAGAGTATTTTTTTTTATTTTTTTTGAGCACCAGTATCATTTGTATTATCGAGCCTGAGTCGCTCGTCGCTGACCAAAACAACGACCTGTATATCTCAAGAACTGGACAGCACCTAGTCAAAATAATTGTTTATTCCCAGAATTTGACAAAGTTTGACACCAAATATCAGATTTTACGTCTTCGGCGCCCCCTCTTGCATGGCGGCCACCCCGCCCTACCCTAAAACCGGCACTGATTGTCCGGCAAGTGTTACCTGTGTGGTATCCTTCTGGTGCAGCTTGTTGTGCGTGGGCGGCGTGTTGTGTGCGTGCACGTGCTGTTGTTGCTGTTGCTGTTGTTGCTGTTGTTGGTAGACGCTGCCGGTGTTGGCGTACGGCGCGGCGGTATATAACGCGCTGCCGCCGTACACTCCCGCTGACGTTGACGTCGCTTGCTGGACACACATTACATTCTATTTACCTTTCTAATTTTTAAGGCGATGATAGTGACGTCGGATACCGAGACGAAGGTCCCGGGTTCGAATCCTACAATAAGCTTGATTCGGTGAAGGAAAACATCGTGAGGAAACCATAGCACGGTGGTAGGATACTTTGTAGTACCCTCATGTTGAAAATCTGTCGCCAAGCACCTTTCGGTGTGTTCCGACAGCTGCACTTGAGAGCCAGTTCTTTCTAGGCTTTGTGTGCTTACCACCTTCGGCCACATCATCACTTACCATGGTGAAATTGCGGTCAAACTCAGGCCTATAAATAGTAAAAAAATATATAATAAAGCTACCGCCTAGTGATATTTCAAATCGAGCTTCCGTGCTTCGGATGGCACGTAAAGTCGTTGGTCCCGGTTATCACTTAATTGTGATAGTCGTTAAGCTAGTTGGATGACTCCTAGGCGGCTTGAAAACTCCAACAGTAGGTTGACCACTACACCGATGCGCAGTGGGCACGCGTGGTGGAGTATTGCCCATTCCCTTTCCCACTGCTGAGCACAGACCCACAAATGAGGGTTCATTTGTGGGTCTGTGCTCAGCAGTGGGACATTATAGGCTGATGATAATGATGACCTTTCTAATGCCAGGGCTTCACCCGCGTGTAATGCCATTAATTAGCGCATTATTTGACATAGTACGCAGATATGGCCGGATGTTAGCGCGTTAATTTGCTAAAGGCATTATTAATGTCGTTAGAAGTTAGCCAATAGTTCAAATCAAATGATAGTATGTGGTCACCCATCCGGTGTCCCAACCTGTAGCCTGATTCTCGTAACAAAACGTCAACGACTTCTAAACGATTTTACTAAAACTGCTTTTCGTATTCTCGTAACACATTTTGCACGGTTGAAGAACGATCCTATCGAAGTTCGAGTAACGTGTCGTTGCAAGCGTATTCCGGTAATTAAATCGAACTCGATAATCGAAAAAGTAACGATTTAATATATTTTTCTCAAATAAAGGTTAATTGGTAAATCAATTAGGATTAATATGGCAATATTTTTTTTGCCCACATGAGTAGTTCGGTAATTGCTTGCTTGTCGTTGAGTTTCAATCCTATTGAGTTATCGTTCGATTGAAGTAGCATGCGGGAATACGAAATTTAAAGTGATGTTTAGTTGGATGATTTCTAAACTCTAGCGACTTTTGGATCGTTTCGTATTACGAGAGTCGGGCCACGGGACCTTCGTCTGGGCATCCGACGTCTAATGATTGAAATAATAAAAATTGTTTATTTTCAGGCTACTTGTGATAAGCTAAGAGAATGTACAGTAGTACCCAACTAATAAGGCGCGTCGTGAATCTTTGTTCGCACAGAAAAGAAAGTATGGCCCCGAAGATTAACGAAAGTACGCTTAAAACTTACAATCAACCTTAGATCACTACTATAAGGTTCATAATACAGTGCAGCTGTTAGTTCCGTCTCACTCGCAAGTCAAGCCCCTCCGCACGGCGCGCGCTAACATGGCGGCAGCTGCCGACCAATAGCGTTTCCCGCTCTTTGAAAATATATCTTCTGCGCAGGTACATTGGTAAGGCAGATTAATTGGGTACTACTGTAAGTAGTTAAAGTACCTGATATGAGTTAATGATGGGCTGGTACTGCGTGATGGAGGGGTAAGCGGTGGCCGACATCGACGCGCCCGTCAGCGACGCGTTCGTCGAGTTCACCTGCACAACACAACACATATACATATATATGACTAGCTGTCCCCCGCGGTTTCACCCATGTTCCCGGATAAAAAGTAGTCTATAATACTTGGGAATTCTTCGAATCCAACTGTTAGTTCCAGAGATTATACCGTTTAAACAATAAAAAAAAAAAAAAAAAACCTCCGATTTATTATATTATACTAGCTTCTGCTCGCGGCTTCGCCCGCGTAGCCTACAGGAATCAAATGACATATTTTTCTACAACAATAAAACAAAACAACTTCATCCCGCTTCGAGGGTGGAATTAAAACGATGAGACACGCATAATTAATTTTCAATCTTCAGCCTAAACACAAAAATTGAAGATCCTAACTTCGAAACTGACGGACTTTCATACAAACTTTCATCCCCTATTTTACCCCCTCAGGGGTGGAATTTCGAAAAACCCTTTTTTAGTGGATACCTACTCTTCACAAAGAATATACCCTCTAAATTTCATGTCTTTAGTACCAGTGATTTAGGCTGTGCGTTGATATATCAGTCAGTCAGTCAGGACTTTGAATTTTATATATAGGTGTTTTTTTGGTCGGCGACAAGCGACCCAGGGGCGGTAGTACAAAAAATACATTTTCCAAAAAATGCCCTTAATTCCATTAATCAATTTGAACTAAAATTACCGCTTCGTGTGATTATTAGGCTCGTGTGCAGACTAGAGCTAGGCGCAAGCCGCCGTCGCCCTATCCCTTTAATCCCTCGCACTCCCGTTGAGTATTACATCTACACTTTAGCTTATTACATGATTATTCAATTTTTTTTTTCTTTTTTATTATTATTAAAAAATAAAGTATTTTTTTTTATATTTTTTTAGCACCAGTATCATTTGTATTATCGACCCTGAGTCGCTCGTCGCTGACCAAAACAACGACCTGTATATAGATATGTTTTTTTTAAGTAAATATCTAAATTGTATGTAATTTAAGTGTTTAATTTGCCTCGACAACCCTGTCTGTTTGTCTTCCATTAACAAAGGCCTCCTCCAATTGTCTCCACAACATTCTGTTCCTGGCTGTTCTGGCCCACATGCCACCAGCGACTGCTTTTATATCATCAGCCCACCGCCTGATAGGTCTGACGCGAATTCTCTTGCTATCCTTTGTGTACCAGTACATAATAGTTTTACTCCATTTTTCTTTTCCCCGTAGTGTATGTCCTGCCCATTTCCATTATTATTAGTATAGATATAATATATAGTGTGTAGTGTACCTGTGGCGCGTATACATTAGCGTAGGGCGGGTGGTGCGACACAGCGGCCGCCGCCGCGTGGTGAGCATATACGTTCTGTTGTGTCACCGTCTGCAACACAACACAACACAATAACATCACTAACTCATTTAATCAGTTCATCGAGGAAACATCCGTTTAGAGTAGCAATAGCGAGAAATCCTGATGGTAAGCGGTTACCGTAGACACGAGACTCTGGCAACCTTACTTAACGCGCAGGAACATAGCATAAAAGTTATTTGGGTGCGGTATTCTATAAAGAGGTACCTCCCCAGTCGAACTGCTCATTGAGCGAATAAACGCAATGCTATAACACAATAAATTATTGTATGCCGATATTTTTAGGCGATGATAGCTCAGTGGTAGTGACGACGGATACCGAGACGAAGGTCCCGGATTCGAATCCTACACTGAGCTTGAGCTTTCGGTGAAAGAAAACATCGTGAGGAAACTATAGCATGGTGGTAGAGTACTTTGTAGTAACCGCCTGGCTGGCTACCACCCTCAAGTTGAAAATCTGTCACCAAGCACCTTTCGGTGTGTTCCGACAGCTGCACTTTAGAGCCAGTTCCTTCTAGACTTTGTGTGCTTACCAACTTCGGCCACATCATCACTTCGCATGGTAAGGTTGCGGTTAAACACAGGCCTATAAACAGTAAAAAAAAAATTGTTAATATTATACTTCCTGAGACCTCGTCACCCATACCGCAGAGTTTGAAAACGAAGGTTTTCAAGCAGTGTGTCCTTATGAGATACGGAGCTGAAACGTGGACACTCACGGTACGGCTAGTGCACCAGTTTAAAGTCGCTCAGCGAGCTATGGAACGAGCTATGCTCGGAGTTTCTCTGAAGGATAAGATCCGTAACGAGGTTATCCGACAGAGAACCAAGGTCATCGACATAGCTCATAGAATTAGCAAGCTGAAGTGACAGTGGGCTGGTCACATATGCCGAAGAAACGATAACCGGTGGGGAAAACGTGTTCTTGAGTGGAGATCAATCAGTAATCGTAGTGTAGGGCGCCCTCCAGCGAGATGGAGTGACGATCTGCGAAAGGCTGCTGGTAGGAAGTGGATGCGTCAAGCCGAAGATAGGGCGAAATGGCGCGCATTGGGTGAGGCCTATGTCCAGCTGTGGACTGCTGTAGGCTGATGATGTAATGTCAAAGTCAAAGTCAAAGCCATTTATTCAATTTAGGCCCCAGAAGGGCGCTTATGAAGGTCACATTTACTGAAGTTACCACCGGTTCGGAACTCGACCTTCAACTGAGAAGAATCCAAGAAACTCAGCAAGGTTACATTTTGTCTCATAGATAGCGCCATGATATTATGTATATATATATTTTCCCTATAATCTTTCAACTGGACGCGAAGGTTTGCAAAGCACGGTAAACACCACGGAGACCACATGAAGTATTACATTTTAATTTTGTTTCGAGACATCTTAGTTTTTGAATTGCTTTGTATCCCATCCTACCTCTAGTAAGCCACCGCCGCGTGACGCGGTTCCGTAGGTATAGACCTCATAGGATCCAAAATAGACGCTGCTCAAGAGCCCCAGTGTCAACTCTTGAGTGTGATCTTGACTAAGAAGGACTTTATGGAGAAATATGGAGAAGGTAGTTCAAATATAAATGCTTTTGTGAAAACGATAGACAATAACATACCGTAGGATGCGGCTTGGACCGATGATGCTGGTGATGTGTGGCCGGCGGCGCGGCGGTCGCGGGTTCGCTTCCCGACGCGGACAGCTGCTTCATCGACGCTGTTAGCTGCTTTTCTAATGCTGGAGGGTAAAAAAATATAAAATTACAAAACGAAAAAGCTTAGATGATCTGAATATAATGAAACAATTTTCCGCAAAACATCGCGGTTTCACCCGCGTACCCGAGGGATATCCTAACCTACCGTCTTCTTAAATTATCCATGCAACATTTTTTTTTTTTCGTCAATGTCAAAGCCATTCATTCAATTAAGGCCCCAGAAGGGCACTTATGAAGGTCACATTTACTACAGTTACCACCGGTTCGGAACTCGGCCTTCAACTGAGAAGAATCCGGCAAGAAACTCAGCAAGGTTAAATTTTTTAAATATTTTTTTGACAATGTAAGTTTGGTTTTTTTTTCAAATAATTAACCGTAAGAACTTTCTTGAGAGTTATTAGAAAACTTAAAAAAAAAAAACGATGGATGGAATCGGTAAAGTCGGAAATAGGGATTCATTTTTATACATAGAGATTTTGAATAGATGTAGTAAACATTCATATTGTGTATGGCCCGCGTTCTCACACAACCACAGAGTCGCATGAGTGATGTAAGCCAATACCTTTCTAGCACAGGTTGTACACCGACGAAGACATTCAGTCCAAGCGGCTCTAGCACTGTGCGTAGAACAAAATAAATCTAAATAAGTTCTTTTTTTTTAATTGAATTTTTTTACGTGCTTTTTTTGAGTGTTTGTACTTTTTGTTGACTGTACTTGCATTGTCATCCAATATACAAATGTATACCAAATATCAAGTCAATCCGACCACTGGAAGTGGGTGAAATTCGACTTGCAAGATTCCACCCGAAAGAACATCATCATCATCATCAGCCTATAATGTCCCACTGCTGAGCACAGGCCTCCTTTCACAAGGAGGCCTGTGCTTCTTTTGAAGGTGAAAGGGAATGGGCAACACTCCACCATGCGTGCCCACTGCGGATCGGTGGAGGTAGGCTAGTGGTCAACCTACTGTTGGAATTTTTCAAGCAGCCTAGGAGGCATCCAACTAGCTTAACGACTATCACAATTAAGTGATAACCGGGACCAACGGCTTTACGTGCCTTCCGAAGCACGGAAACGCTCGATTTGAAATACCACTAGGCGGTCACCCATCCAGGTACCGACCACGACAGGCATAGCTTAACTTTGCCGATCGATTAAGAACGGCTAATCATGCTACACCACGAGCGCTTACAGAACATACATACATACATTGCAAGTTAAATAAAAGCTTGTAATAGATAACGTAAGTCCCTCCATCCATATGAAAACCAAGCGTGTAACTTTTTTTGTACCTACCATAATGTCACAAGATTGGTTTAGTTAAACTGTTTTCAGGATTAGAAGATATCGGTGACAGTTCACATTTTCCGGTTCACTCATACTACTTGCGAGTAATTAATATAATATTTTACAAAAAAATATTTTAATTTCCATTTTATATCATTGCAAAAATACAATATATATCGCTATACATAACTAAGAAATAATTTCAGCACATTAATATAGCTTTATAATTTTAAAAATTAAGAAATAGTATATCCTTAAAATACTTGCTGCATCAAACGGAACATTTACCTATAGTGATTGACAATTCTTGATCGACAGGGAAATTCAAAAAAGTATCGATATATGTTATATCGATTATTTTTGAATAGGTTTATCAATATCGCAATATTTTTAATTACCATAAAATTTCGTTGTATCGATACGATATCAAAGAGAGAGAGAATATTCTTACATTACTAGGTAAATATCAATTAACAAACATAATTTCTCATAAATCCTGTAATAATTATCTGAAATTAAGAACAACGATAATAGTACAGTATGATACATGTGTGCAAAGTTGGTAATTACACACGAGGCGGTATTAAGCAGTAAGACAGTGATAAGGAAATATAATTTGGAAAATAAAAGCACGACAATGAAAATCGATTAGAGTTTCTTCATTAACCTTCTCGATACAACAAAAAAATAGATTGGATATCGTTAAGGCGCATGACTATAATTGTCAAAAGTGAACTGTCACCGATAACTTCTAATCCTGAAAACAGTTTAGATTAGATTTTTAATGTGAAAATGAAGCTTTCCTATTTGTCAGCTAAACATATCCCTCGCTACACATCTCAATAATAATATGAGGAATATACTGATTTGATTTGATGAGTACTGCTGCAAAAATGATTTTTGTCCTAGCCAGTTGATGTGGTTGTTTGACAAATTAATATTCGTTTGCTTGATTTATTTTAGTACGTTTTTAGTATGGGTTATGATGGGACTGACATATCATTATAGCATAGAAGTTCCAAACAATCAAGAAAACAATACTCACAGGTGTTGTTAGTGACGGGGGGTTCCGAGGCGGCGGGCTGACTGGGCGGCGTCGGGTCCACTACAGATA
Organism: Polyploca ridens; assembly: GCA_951394255.1. NCBI lineage: Eukaryota > Metazoa > Arthropoda > Insecta > Lepidoptera > Drepanidae > Polyploca > Polyploca ridens. The sequence continues at coordinate 4,890,217 of OX596267.1, forward strand.
AACTCTCGCTTAGCTGGAAACAACACAACAAATAATTAATACTAAATAAACAATACAGAGAAATAAATGATCATATCTAAACATACTTCAATAGGGATGATTCCTTGGTATAAATAAAAATTCCATCAGTTTTTAACCGACTTCAAGAAAAGGAGGAGGTTCTCAATTCGGATGTTTATATATATACAGGGTGTTGTTTTGGTCGGCGACAAGCGACCCAGGAGCGGTAGTACAAAATATATATTCCCCAAAAATGGACTTAATTCCATTAAATACTGTAAATATGTTGAGAAATACCTTATTCAATTTCAAATAAAATTATCGCAAAGTATGGTTACTAGGCACGTGCACTGACTAGAGCTAGGCACAAGCCGCCATCGCCCCACCCCTTTACTCCCTCGTAATCCCGTTGAGTATTATGTCTACACTTTAGCTTATTTCATGATTTTCAAAAAAAATATTTTTTTAATTTTTATTATTAAAAAAAATAAAGTATTTTTTTTATATTTTTTTTAGCACCAGTATCATTTGTATTATCGACCCTGAGTCGCTCGTCGCTGACCAAAACAACGACCTATATATATATATATTTTTTTTATGTATGTTCGGGCATAACTCCGTCATATATAGACGGATTTGCAAAATTATTTTTTTGTTCGAAAGGGGTATATTCCGAAATGGTTCCATATAAATTTCATATAAATCTGATGATGAGTTTCAGAGATAGACAACGAAACTCTTAAAAAAATTACAGCAAATTAGCCGCGATTGCCGCTATCGCATAAATATGCATTGTTTACGCAATCACACAACAAAACATCAGGCCTGTACGCTCGAAAAGGTTACGCAGATGTATTCAGTATATAATGAAACTAAAAATTCAAAAATAAATTAACTTTTTAACAAAAAAATAAACCGCCTTCAAAGTACACTAAAAAGTATAAAATAACTCTTATCTGACACTGTTTTGAAGTCAGCGAAATATTTTCTATAGAACACGTCATGCGATTTCGCTCACAAAAAAAATAAAAATTCCATCAGTTCTTTTTTTTTTCTGTTTATAGGCCTGTGTTTGACCGCAATCTCACCATGGTAAGTCACGGGCGAAGGTGGTAAGCACACAAATCCTAGAAGGAACTGGCTCTCAAGTGCAGCTGTCGGAACACACCGAAAGGTGCTTGGCGACAGATTTTCAACTTGAGGGTGGTAGCCAGCCAGGCGGGTACTACAAAGTACCCTACCACCGTGCTATGGTTTCCTCACGATGTTTTTCCTTCACCGAAAGCTCAAGCTCATTGTAGGATTCGAACCCGGGACCTTCATCTCGGTATCCGACGTTACTACCACTGAGCTATCATCGCCTTAAATTTACGCCATAAGTTACATTATGAAAAAATATTAGACACGTGTGTTTTTGTTTTACCAAATCATTAAAATATTAGATAAAGCGCATCAAAGTTTGGGAATGGGGGCTCGCGTCGTGACGTCACACGGGACTTCAACACACGATATCTTCGTATTTTTTGATAATGTAAATGACGGACTAAATATAATTTTTCAAGAATCTAGCTAGCCTTTTTTTTTTTTTTTTATACCACTAAGGTGGCTAACAAGCATACGGCCCGCCTGATGGTAAGCAGTTACCGTAGCCTATGGACGCTTGCAACACCAGGGGCATCACTCGCGCGTTGCCGACCCTGAAGAAATCTCTTACATAGTAAATATAATTTTTTTTGAAGCTTTTATTTAACTTGCAATGTATGTATGTATGTTTGTTCGTTCGGGTGGAATTTTGCAAGTAAAATTTCACCCACTTCCAGTGGTCGGATTGACTTGATATTTGGTGTACATTAGTATATTGGAAGACAATGCAAGTACAGTCAACAAAAAGTACAGTCACCAAAAAAAGCTTGAATTAAAAATGAATTTTCGCGAGCCAAGCGATTAAGAAGCATATTTTATTCAGTCTTCACAACAAAATTGATATATTTTATTATATTCGGGAATTCCTGCTATCTACTGATTGAACAACCCTAGCCTATTTTAATGCAATGTTCTCTTTCACGATCTGTGCGCCTAGTACCAAAAAAGTCGAGACCTTTTATGGATATACACTTTCCGATATACGATGTGTAGAGTAGAGTATAGTACAGTATACATACCATAGTATTGGCAGTAGGGTATGTGGTGACGGGTGGTGGGTCCAGCGGTGGGTCTGCGGCCGGTGGGGCAGGTGCGACTACTGGCGTCGGTTCTACTGCTACTGGCGCCGCCGTTGGCTGCACAATACGAAATAATAAAATGAAATATTTTTGTCATTTAAATATTCGTTAATATTGTAGTAAGCCTTCTATACTAAAGCTTGCTGTTTCTTATAACAAATCCCAGCATCTGAAATCCCTTGGTTGCAATTTTGTCGATGTACGATTCCATACGCACCGCTTTTTTGCTTTATAATTTTTTTTGTTTTAATATCTATAACTTTCAATCAAGTGTTAACAAATCTTAAGTTTTTAATATTTACATGTCTTTGTCTTTTACCATGTTGTGATAGCCTATAATTAAAACAGCACTTAGCTTTAAGTATTGTTTGTGACCATTATATTTTTTGTTTGGTGTATGTTTTGTTGGCTGTCCCTATTTAAAAAAAAAACCACTAAGGTGGCAAACAAGCATACGGCCCGCCTGATGGTAAGCAGTTACGGTAGCCTATGGACGCTTGCAACAGCAGGGGTATCACTCGCGCGTTGCCGACCCTGAAGAAATCTCTTCACGTCCTTTTTGAAGAACCCCATGCTGTACTCCAATGGGAAAACCACGGCGGGGAGCTCATTCCACAATCTGAGCGTCCGCGGAAGAAAACTCCTTTGGGCATTACACATTACTTAACTATAACACTATCGGGATCAATAGTAGCCTATAATAGCCCAGCTCGACTTGGAAAGTACCTCCACCTTACAGAATACCGCAGCCAAATAACTTTATGTTGTGTTCCTGCGCGTGAGTAAGCGAGCCAGACAAATGTGTGTAGTACCTGTTTGTTGTGGTGTTGGTGCTGGTGGTGTTGGTGTTGGTGATGGTTGTCGGTGAGCTGGTGCTGGTGCAGCGGGTCCAGCGCGCCGAACTGCACGTCCAGGAACGCAGTGCCGCCCTCCAGGCACCCCCCCTCCGGCATTTCCACCGCTGACGACGGGATCTACACACAAACATTACATTACATTCGAAACCTGAACATACCTGAACCTGTATCATAGTACTGCAAGTACTTTCAATCAAGTAGATTGCTTGATTGAATAAATAAACACACATTTTACCACTTTGGAAGTGTCTCTCGCGCAAACTATTCAGTTTAGAAAAAAATGATAATACAAACCTCAATATCATTTTTGAAGACCTATCCATAGATAAAATTCAAAAAATTCAAAATTCAAAATCATTTATTCAAATAGACCTTCGCAGGCACTTATGAAAAGTCTGACTCTAATACTCTAATACCCCCCACACGTATGGTACGTTACGTACGTTCCGTTTTTTGCCATTTCGCTACGGAACCCTAAAAAAGTGTATGACGTGTGATCAGTAGCGAATATTGCAGAACTCTAGACTGCTTCCTGTGTGCTTAATAGTGAACGCGGAACAAGGAAATCGGAACGCGGAACTCTAGAACTCTGTTCTGTGGGATCGGCGCCTAATTTCCATACATCTTGAATTTCAACATTTTTAAATCCATTTGAAAGACCCAGGATATAAAATAAAAAAAATTTCGCTATTACCTTATTTTAAGATTTGGGCATCTATGCCCTTCAAAAATTCACCTTGTACCTATGTATAAAGATGTACTTCGCAAATTATAATATGTATGACTGACCTTAGATGGAGGCGGCACTCTCGCCCGCTGCGGCTTGCGCTGCGTGATGGCGATGTCCGCACTGCCGTACACGCCGTAGTTACTGCTGTACACACCTGCACAACACAACACGATACAACAATACATTATAACAACAATAGGGGGAACTTGCAGAGTGACGTTGCTTTTTCATTTTTATTTTCATAAATTCGTGTATTATGAGTTTTATTGCATATAATCGGTGGTATTTTATCCAATAAAGATCAATACATGTGCACCAGTGAAGTGAAATGAAATGAATTATGTGTATCGTGGCTTCTCAAGTTGTCTCAAGAAGTCCGTGCAAAGTGTTAGTACAATGACCACCATTGTACTAAAACATGACTATTATGGACGGTGACTGACTGAGGACTATGTGAAAGTGATTCATTGTGACTAGAACTTATAATATTACTTGAAATTGGCAAAATACACAAGCCGTGTGACGCCATTGAAGAAAAAAAAAAAAAAAAAAAACAACAATAGGGATGATTCTTGAAAAAAAAAATCTAATTAGTCCTTCAGTTAGATTACCAAAATATATTGGACAAGTATTTTTTGCTTTACCAAATCATTAAAAATTGACAACTTAAAGATAAAGCGAGTCAAAGTTCGGGAGTGGGGGCTCGCGACGTCACTTTAGAGTAAAAAGTGTAGTCTAACAACACGATATCTTCGTATTTTTAGGTATAATTGACAAAAGTCTAATATTTTTTGATAATCTAAAAGACGGAAAACTTATAATTTTTTAGTCATCTAGCCCATTCGCTTTTCTTATAAACCGGCCAAGATTCTGAGTCTGACTCGCGACTTCCTAGACTTATAATTTATTGGTTTGGGACAAAATTGTAGAAAAAAAAACCGGACCGCATAATACTAAATTTGTATGTGAAGGAATTTTGACGTTTTCGAAAAAACTAATAGTTATAAACATCGTTCTATTTTTCCTGTAATATTAACAGTTTGCGAACTTCGGAGATAGGGGGGGTAATGGTTTTTTTTTGTAATTTTTCATCATAAGTCAAAAACTACACAGCTCTTTCATATGATACCCCATTTAAACATGTAGCCGTTTGAAATTTCGGTCCCCCATTCCAGACCCATTTGCAAAGAAAATAAAAATATATAGTAAAATTTTTCATTTGCAATATGCGTGGGTCAGCAATACTTATAACTATTCTAAATTTCAAATAAATATCATCAGTGGTTGCAGAAATGTGTCGCTGTGACAGACGAACGAAAATTTGCTGGTTTCGGTGGTGCTGCTACATTTCTATAATATTACCAAAACTCGTCAAAAACTGTATATATTCATATCGATATCACAGATAGATATCACTGTTCTATAATGTACAGTCGCGGTCTAAAAATGTTTACCACCTTACGATCTATAATCGCTTGCACATTTCTGTTTCATAAGGTTGACCAGAAATAAAATGACTTTTGATAGGCGTGGATTGTGTTCTAATAAGAAAGAATTGAGTTCTCTTGATATAGCACTACATATAGAGTTTGCAAATAAAAATCCGCCTTTTGCTGCAAGCTTACTTTATTATCTTTGTATTTTTAATGAGATTTTTATTTGCTTACAAATGCTTGACTTTCACAATATAATAAAAGAAATACATTTTATTAAATGAGTTTACATATTCCAAAAGGCATTGACAGCCTTTTTGCTTATGATAGATACTTAAAAACATTTCACAATTTTAAAATGTAATTGTTTGTCGTTATGACATATTAGACCTTATTGCGCACGGTATGAGACGGAATCCAGTTTAAAAAGTGATAAACATTTTCAGTCCCCGACTGTACATACATCGAGGAGATATCCCTTTAGAGTAGTTATATTCAACAATATAATTCCACAACTAGTCAGTGATTTGTCACTGAATTTGAACAGTAAGGACCACTCGCTGCGTCGTGTGTTTTTGACTTGGCCAATGAGAGTGCATGCGTCCTTGTCTTAACCAATCAGCGCGCATTGTCGCCGGTGGGAAATTGGCGGAATATATTTCAACCAAAATGAACGTCATAGCGCTTCTTCTAGAGAAAAGGAACATTATGAAGACGATAGAGAATAGGAGGGGAAAGATGTTTGGCCATCTTATACGACACGATGAATTCAACAAAAACATAGTAGAAGGAAAGATAGAGGGAAAGCGAGGGAGAGGAAGACCAAGAATAAGTTACATAGATCAAGTGAAGGCAAAAATAGACGTCGTGTCGTATAAGGAGGTGCAAAATATTGCTAATGATAGAGCGGAATGGAAGAAGCTACACCGACAAGAGCACAGCTCTTAAATACAGAAGAAGAAGCGCTTCTTTGGGTTAATTGTTCGATGTGTACATACTATTGTCATGATGCTGCCGCTGTGTGTGCTGCTGCGTGAGCTGCTGTGTGTGCTGCTGCGTGATCTGCTGTGTGTGCTGCTGCGTAAGCTGCTGCGCGTGCTGCTGCGTGTGCTGCTGCGTGTGCTGCGACTGCTGCGTCAGTTGCGTCAGGTACTGCGACTGTGCTGCCGTCAGGCTGCCGGACATTCCCATTGGCTAATGGGACACATATACTTATTACTATACTATACAACTGATAGGTCTAGTACTGTTTATGACAATAGTATTATTTTCAGAGACTAAATTAGTCTATAGCAGGAGTTGCAGACCTGGGGGCGTAGAGATTTTAAGATGGGCGGAAAACTTTTGCATTTTCAAAAAATAAAAAAATTTGGAGAAAGAAAAATCCTAGATTATTACCGATTATACTCTATTTCACATAGGATGAGTCGTCAAGGTCAAGGGTTTTTTACCAATATCTAGTGAAATTCCATTTGATTACTCTGAAATAATATTCACAATATTTCGTGAAACCTAGCTCTATCATAGTATTCCTTTATTATATCGAAATCAACATTAACCATTGAGAAATTTAATAAAATACCATGTGTCACCGAACTCATGTTATTTGAAATAGACTATAAGATTATTTATGGTCGCAAGCTATGAAGCTCGTCAGAATTACAGTTTACCAGCGAACGAGCGCTCTTCTAAGGGGGGGTGGGGGGGGGGGGACAGCTGCCCCTCCCTGCCCGTACCTCGCTACGCCCGTGTTTGTGTATGTATGTAGGTAGAGCCGTCTTAAGAGCACTCAATTCGCCATACTTTTCATAGAAAACCTCTGTACTTATTATGGCGTTGTTAAACATTTTTCGTTAGATGTTTTGAACAAATAAGTATCTTATGTATTATATCTAGCCGTGTATATAGGCGTAATTATAAAAAAGTGTGAAACAAATTCAGTAAAACCCTCCGAAAAACAGCGTTGTAGCTCAAATTTTAAATGGACTTTGGCCATATCTAATGTATCTATAAAATTTAAAAGTAAAGAAAACATTTAGATACCAGGCTTGCAAATGTATTGGAGATTCTAAATAACTAACTTTTTTTTCACAAACTTGTAAGATTTTTTCACAAAAAGTATACGCCTGGAACAAGTTTTATGAATGCGAAATCATGAATGACGACCTAGCCAAGCGGCC
>OX596267.1:4897838-4918953 GCA_951394255.1 Polyploca ridens
CTGGTTTCCATAGTACAAGCTCTGTCCCAGGATATTTATTGAATTTGTCAAACATACGAACTTTTTTTGCAAATAACTCTGTAACATGATGTTTTAAAACATAGACACCCTCGTATTTTTTGTTCGTATGAGTGTTCCCTATCGATGTATACAGGTTTCATCGTGCACCGCCATTAAAAAAAGAAATAAAATGGCGCCCGAAAAGTATGCCAAAATCTTCAAACACTCTGTGAGCAGGGTCGATAATTATATGAAATTTTTTCTACGATTAAGATTTTGGATATTTTTTGGGCATCGCCACTTTGAAAAATTTCCAAAAACCGACTTGTCAAAAAAAATCCATATAATTACCGAAACTGCTCACAAATTTTCACGAGAATCGGTTGAGAAATGCGACCCGTAGAGGAGAACAGCTGAACATCCTTCAGACATCCGGACAGACATACGAAAGCATTTTTGGCCAAACTGAAACGGAGACGCTTCGCTCACTCTATCAATAATATCTTGTCGAGTAAATTTCTCAGAGGAATTTATCATGTTCTCCATCAGATGCAGCACCTGACCTGAACCTGGATGTAGGTGACAAGTACCTGTATCCGCTGGCACTCCTCCAGCAGCAGGTTGCAGGCGACCTGCATGTCGTTGTCGGAGTCGTGAAGCGCCGAGCACACCTCCTCCTCCGTGCGACATGTCATCTCCATCAGCTCCAGCACCTGGAATATATCAAATCAGTTATAATCCCGCATCAGAAAATACTATCGATGAAATGTATTTATGAGACGTAGAACATAGGGGTTTTCGGTTAAAGAGCATCCCCCACCCCACCCCCCTTTGATATCTACTTAGATTTTCTATAGTGGCCACCTGTACCAACCTCTCGGTCATAAAAGACGGCACACTATACCAGGCAACCCCTTACGAGGCGTCTGGGACCATCTGCGGTAGGTCACGCCCCAGAGTACTCGCCCCTGGTACTCATGAGAAAATGTGAGTCGCACCGTGATCACTCACTACCATTTATCCAGAATGGTATCGGAGCTGTCAGTCAAAGAGCAGTTCGAATGGGGACATCCATTCTACCGAGTACCGCAGCTAAATAACTATTCACACGAACCACAATTACAACACGTGGGCGGCTGCCAATTTGTAAGATAATTCACACGGACCACATTTTACCGTCACTACCGACCGCGTGTGTGATACCGACCACACCGCAGCCACGTCGAAACCACAACGACATCGGGAACTAGCGGCACAAACATTTTAACCGCAACGCAACCCCAAAATCCCGCACCGACACTATTACAAGTAACCACAGCTTGACTTCATTTTGTCGCGACGCTGTCGTGTTGTTGCCGTACGTGTGAAAGTCGCTTAATGTGGTTTTTTCCACGCAAATAAGGTTGGCATAACTCATTGGGGAGGGAGGATGGGTCGGTAACGTGAGTGAACCCCTGGTGATTTCTTTAGGGCTTACCACCAGGCGGGCCGTAAGCTTGATAGATGACATATCTGTTTAAAAAGAGTTGGGTCTGATTTAAGCCCTGATCCTACAATTTCATACACAATATCTGGTCGCGTCGATGTAAACACGTTGTTACAAATTCTTACACAAAAGCTGATCGCCACTTTGCACGCCAACGCGGACGCAAGCTGAACGCTGCAGTGTGATCAGGGCTTTACAGAATAAGAATCACGACTCCAAAACTTAGCATTTTCATTCAATGGTGCATCATGTTGCATGTTACGTTAGACGTAAAAAATAATAGTATTTTTTTTTACTGTTTTATAGGCCTGTGTTTGACCGCAATCTCACCATGGTAAGTGATGATGCGGCCGAAGGTGGTGCACACACAAAGCCTAGAAGGAACTGGCTCTCAACTGCAGCTATCGGAATACACCGAAAGGTGCTTGGCGACAGATTTTCAACTTGAAGGTGGTAGCCAGCCAGGCGGGTACTACAAAGTACACTTCCACCGTGCTATGGTTTCCTCACGATGTTTTCCTTCACCGAAAGCTCAAGCTCATTGTAGGATTCGAACCCGGGACCTTCGTCTCGGTATCCGACGTCACTACCACTGAGCTATCATCGCTTTTATTTCTAAACAAAGCATAATACTCAGAACTGAAACAGCATTTACTAATATCTAACATCTCATTATTTCGCCGTTATAAATTATTTCTTCAATAATTGCGTAGCCTCAGCTACAATTTAACTATGTAATGGTAAAATGATACATATCTAGATATACTATTTTCCCACGATTGTGTTGGTATGTTGGTAAGCAATACATAATATACCTTTTTCTATCATTTGACTTGTAGTATTTTACTTAAATGTTGATCTCTATCCCATATTGTTAACGTATATTTCTTCGCTTTGATTTATTACATCAATAATTTCAAAAAAAGTACCTAATTACGGTCAGATTAGTTCCTAAATCATTACATGCAAAAAGTAGTATATGTAATCAGTTATCTGGTTTCACTACAAGCTCTGCTTAGTTTGGGATCAGATGACCGTGTGTGAGGAATGTTCCAGGACATTATATTATTATTGTAGACTATGGTGAGTTGAGTTGACTTACCATTCTCCGAACGTCAGACGCGTCATCGCTTTTACGGTCGATCATGTGTGCCATGCGGAGCTGTTCTGTTGTTGCCTGCAAACAAACATTCATATATTAAATCCCCTAATTCATAATCACTTTTAAACTAAATCAGTGTAATAGTGTGCTCCGTCTCACTCTTTCGATCACCAAATGTCACCTGTCAGATAAAGACTTCGGAATTTTAGCTAATCAACGTTTGATAACTTTACTATGAAGAAGGGAGTTAATGTAAAAGGACAAAATCAAAATCAAAAAGTCATTTATTCAGTTTAGGCCCTAGTAAGGCACTTATGAATGTTACATTGGTACATACAGTTGAATTTACAACCAATTTTTATTTGACAATGTAACTTCTTTTGTTTGGTCAAATAATAAGTAAAGTACACTCCTTTGCAAAAAAAACGGGCGGTTTGGATTTTTCTACATTATTGGTAATTATTTAGTTCTATAGTGGTTTTAATAGCCAAACTATGTTACTGACACTTAAATAAAGATCTGGGTATGATAAAAAGTTAATTTCAAATTCGAAACTTTTGTTTTTAATAATAATGTTCCCTTTTTCAGTTAACAAACTGAAAAAGGGAACCTTTTACTTAGTTTTCGCGGGTTCGCGGTTAAAAGTTTATCAGGCAACATAAACTAACTTTTAGTAGAATAATTTATGTTTGTTGCATAATCCTGCCTTATAGTGACTTAAAACAGATATCTTTGTGTCGATTGTAATGGCAGAGAAAGCAATAAGAGCTAGTAAAATTATAGCGCTGCTGGAAGAGGGCTGTATGTTACGTCTCACAGTGGTTGAACGTGAGTCGTTCAACCGTCCAAAGAACCTGGACTCGATACCAAGAGACGGGTTCCGTTCAGAGAAGGCAAGGTTCTGGGAGAAAAAGTCGCACATAACCACGAGATGACCGCTATTTAATGACTCAGGCGTTGAGGAACCGCAAATGCAGTTACATAGACCTAAAAGAAACCTTGAAGAGGTACGAGGAGCACAAGTTAGCCTATGGAAAGTGAGGAGGAGGCTTTTAGCGGCTGATAAACACAGTTGACGACCAGCTCGGGCCCCCAAGTTACTCCGTGAGCACCGGATAGCTCGATTGAGGTTCGCTAGAAATTGCCTATATTGGACACTAGGTAACTGGAGTAGCGTACTCTTCTCCGATGAGGCTCGAATTGGTCTGAATGGTGAGGACCGACGTCGGCGAATGTTACGAAGACCAGGGGAACGCTATGCCGACGTGTGTTTTGAAGAAATCACCCCTTATGGTGGAGGGTCTGTTATGTTTTGGGCGGGAGTAACTTCCCGCCATCGTACCGAGATAGTATTCATTGAAAATGGCTCATTCAATGCCTTAAAGTACACAACATAAATCCTTTGTCAACATGCACAACCCGCACTGACTGTAATTGGTGAAGATGCCTTTTACATGGACGACAATGCTTGGGCCCACCATTCTGGCGACGTAGATGCTTATATGCAAGAGGTCGGTATTCGTCATTTGGACTGGCCAGCTAGGAGCCCCAACCTTAACCCCTTTGAGCACGTCTGGGACCACCTAAAAAGACGAGTACGATCTGTCTAACCACTTCCACAAAACATCAGGGAGCTTAAACGTGTGATCTTGGCTAAGTGGGAATACATTCCACAGAACACAATCAAAAGCCTGGTGGAAAGCATGCCAAGACGATTACATGCCATAATCGCTGCAAGGGGAGGTCATACTCGTTATTAATTTTTATTTAGTATGTCTTTTTTTTTATAAAAATACTCGTAGTATTAATTTAATTATACCCATAAAAATGACCATTTTCTGTTTACATTAACTAAAAACCCGATTCCAGGATTTAAAGTGTTATAAACTATATTCCCATTGATAATAAGAAATTTATAGTCATTTATGCTAATAAAATACTAAAAATATTAATATTATCCATAGAAAAGCAAATTACTGTAAGGTGCCCGTTTTTTTTGCAAAGGAGTTTATTTTAATTGTGCACTTATTATTTTGCACAAATTAATCACAAAGATAAATTACTCAATTAGGTGGATTATATGAAATGCAAGAAGTTGAATAATATTTTCTTTTTTACTGTTTATAGGCACGTGTTTGACCGCAATCTCACTATGGTAAGTGATTTTGTGGCCGAAGGTGGTGCACACACAAAGCCTAGAAGGAACTGGCTCTCAAGTGCAGCTGTCGAAACACACCGATAGGTGCTTGGCGACAGATTTTCAACTTGAGGGTGGTACCACCGTGCTATGGTTTCCTCACGATGTTTTCCTTCACCGAAAGCTCAAGCTCATTGTATGATTCAAACCCCGGATGTCTCGATCGCCTTAAAATTTATTATTAAATAATATAACTATCAGCCCATAAACCCCCCCCCCCCAAGAATTCAAAATTCAAGATCATTTATTCAAATAGACCTTCGCAGGCACTTGATGAAAATTCTGACTCTAATATCGGTTCGGAAGGTTGCAAGATGGTTGTCGATTGTCGACAATCGTCATCGTTACTAAACGATCAACCTTTGTATGGGATTGACATAAGAGATTGTTAAGAATCGCGTGATATTTGAAATGTCAATCCTAGTCATAGTTAGTAAACGATCAACCTTTGTATGGGATTGATATTTCAAATCGAAATATCACGTGATTTTTAACAAACTCTTATGTCAATCCCATACAAAGGTTGATCGTTTACTAACGATGACGATTGTCGACAACCATCTTGTCTGGGGGGGCTGGTCTGTGATCGTAAACAAACATACCTGTGGCTTGACTTTCTCCTTAGCGGGCGGTTTGTCTGTGCCCTTGCTTTTATCCTGTGCCTTCCCATCTTTCACCTTCGCACCGCCCTTGGTGCCGCGCGCACCCAAACTCATCTTTATTCTATATAGTTATATTTACAGCCTCTATTTACAAGCAGCTGAAACAAACGTAACACAATTTAGTTAAGGTTCATTTTACCTTGGCTTTGAATGTCAAAGTCGCAGCCAATTAATTATTAATGTGGTTGTGTTCCTGCGGTGTTGCAGGCGTCTATATACTACGGTACAGTAGTACCAGCGTTGCCAGACGTCCCGATTTTGGCGGGACGTCCCGATTTTTAGCCCAAAATTAAATGTCCCGCGCGGGACAGGCCCAGTCCCGCTTTTCGAGGATTACTCGACGGTGAAATTGAAATCATCGTTGGACGTAGAAGTGGGTAATTGTAAAGACACTACTCAGAAATAGTAACAGCTTTCCTGCGACGCGTCTTAAAAATCGCAGTGGTGTCGCGTCAAAGTGCGCTAAATGTCACTAAGACGTACAAAAATCAAATTTCTAGTTCTTGTCAACGCAATCAAAAGATACGGCCGTATATGCCGCATATTTTGACGCCCGCTAGGGAATCAAAACATATAGGACCCGTTGACCTAGAACCATGTTTGGCAAGAACTCGAAAAGCGTATTGTAGTTAGGTACATGATTAAAAAAAAATTACAACATAATCGGTAGAAAGGGGAAAAATCTTCGTGACTCTACTCCCGTGATGAACGAACTATTTACATACCTATAAGTTTCTATGGAACCCTCGGTACGCGAGTCCGACTCGCACTTGGCCGGTTTTTTTTAGTATGTCCCGCTTTCGACGATAGAATCCCGGTTTTTTTTACTCTAGATGGTACAAAATCCCGATTTGCCCGAAAAAAAATCTGGCAACGCTGAGTAGTACCCAACTAATATGGCGCGTTGTGAAACTCGCTCGCACAGAAAATAAAGTATGGCCCGAAGATTAACGAAATAATGCTTAAAACTTACAATAAACCTTAGATCACTACTCTAAGGTTCATAATACACTGCAGCAGTTAGTTCCTTCTCACTCGCAAGTCACGCCCCTCTGCACACATGGTTGCCGACCAATAGCATTTCCCGCGCTTTGAAAATGTATCTTCTGCGCAGGTACATCGGTAAGCCATATTAGTTGGGTACTACTGTAACATCGTGACCTCAGAAAATAGTAAAAATATCGATATCGCTATCGATTTTATCGATAGTATCGATTGAATTTCAATACTATCGTAGTATCAATTGAGTTTCAATACTATCGTAGTAGCGATACTATCGACAGTATTGTAGAACGATCTCGATACTATCGATAGTAGGTATTGAGATTCAATAGTATCGATTATATCGGTAGTATTGCCTTGATCTATTCTATAGTATTGGTCGGTCTGCGATATGGATACAATCGATAGCACTATCGATATTGTAACTAGTTTTCGAGGTCAACTATCGATAGTTAAACTATAGATAGTTTGACAACACTAGCCCTCTGACATATAGATGGACGGACAAACGGATGGACCAATGATATTATAATAAAAAGAGGTAGATATCGCATTAACGCACGCTAATTGTTGCAGACAAATTCAGACAATTGTCGTTATTTTGCTTAGCGGCTGCATATAGCTATCTCTTTCTGTACCCATACGTTCCGTATAATCTATCGCATTCACCTTATTCAACAATAACTGAACGCCGCTTAGTATGAGGGTAGCATATCTCTATTATAATATCATTGGGATGGACTGCACCTGACAGCGGAGGCTTAGTAATAAGATCCCGTTGGCACCCTTTGGCTACGGAACCCTAAAAAAATATTTACTATAGTAGATTTCAAATAACATGAGTTCGGTGACACATGGTATTTTATTAGATTTCTCAATGGTTAATGTTCATTTCGATATAATAAAGGAATACTATGATAGAGCGAGGTTTCATGAAATATTGTGAGTACTATTTCAGAGTAATCAAATGGAATTTCACTAGTGGTAAAAAACCCTTGACCTTAACGACTCATCCTATGTGAAATAGAGTATAAGCGAAAACGAAAATGGAAACATACAAATGACACGTGCTCGACAAAAACACTGTCAATAATGAAAGTTGAACAAACTTTTATCACATGATGACCCTATAGATGTCTGACGTCGGTGATAAGGAGCCCGAGGATTAGTCTGACGTCTTTTATACACATGAAAAAAAACTATGCGTTTTTGGTATGAAAGTGGCATTCCAAATGTTGGATAGGTCAGTAATATAATAATGGAACTTACAAACAAGTGTGCTAAAGTATACCAAAGACAAAAAATCCTACCAATTTTAAGGTGAAAATTATATTACACTGGCTTGCCCAAGAAACATCTTAACCACTTCAAAAGGGGTACGAACTTTTTTGTATGGGACCTGGCATAGCCACCCGCCGCCATTTTGATTTTTTTTCAATGTGGCGGCGCACGGTGTAAGTGGTATATTTGGGTAGAGGACACTTATACAAACAAAAAATGTTAATCAATATGGTGACCTAAAGTGTCACGTTTCCGAGATATATGGAGGTAAAGATCGCCATATGAGAATAACGATAATCAATAAGAATGAACTTATTACGTGTTTATATGCATTAGATTGTATTCAAATAATAGTTCCCAGGTTGATTTAACTTTTTATTAGAATATAGCAAAACAAATGGCACGAAAAAACAATATTCATTAATTGGTTACCTACTAAACCGCATCGCTATATTCGCAATGAAACACAATGTTGTCAAGTAGCTCGGATCGTAGTGGTTAACTTGTTTTCCATGTCTCCGTTATTTAACAAAAATGACAATACTTGTCTTAAAATATAATGTTACCGAGATTTTGGAATATCGATGTATAAATAATATGAGAAGAATGACAATAGTTTAAAGTTGATTAAGTACAATTTATGTTATTGTTTTTAAGCAATAAACTGTGGTCAACTAATTATTACATCACGGTTTTAAAAATAAAATAATACACATAATAGAAACAAGCCGTGACCTCAAACCTTTAAATAAAAGGATTTTTTTAAACTACTTAGGTAGCAAACAAACATATATACGGCATGCCTAAGCGGTAAGCGCTTACCGTAGCCTATGGACGCTTGCAACACCAGGGTTATCACTCGCGCGTTGCCGACCCTACAGAAATATCTTCACACCTTTTTTAAGGAACCCCACGCTCCGTTGGGAAAACCACGGCGGGAGCTCATTCCATAGTCTAAGCGTCCGCGGAAGAAAGCTCCTTTCAGACCGCATAGTTCGAAACTATTTTGGTTCCAATGTGTGAGGATGGACTCCCCGTCAATGGCGAGTCTTGCGATGGTAGAAGGTAGCCTTGGGCATCAGGTTAAACAATTCTACAGAACACTGTCCGTTGTACAAGTGGTAGAACACACATAAGGAGGCAAAATCTCTCCTCAGATTGAGGGGCCCTAAGCCGCTTGTGAGCTGGGGACCGTCGACAATTCTAATAGCACGTCGCTGAACCGAGTCTAAAGGCCCAAACTGGTATCCAGGAAAGAGCAGTACTCCATATAAGGCCGGACTTGCGAATTGTAAAGTTGCTAGCTTAGCCTTATTTTCTAGACGGCCTATTGACGTCGTTAGAAATGTCGATGCCGAGGATCGCGATGCTTTCACTGATGTTCGTGTTCTGGAATTATGAAGTCCCAGCAAATGGGGTTTTCTTAGCGGTGAACGACTTGAGTCTTAGTGGGTTTGAAATGGACTAGGTTTAGTCGACCGTAATCGGAGACACTAGTTAGATTCTCTCGATTTCAGAATATTTGCAATGAGCGTCCTCTGTACAATGAATGCCGTCAATAGACAGCATTTCATTGATATGCAGCAGGAACAGTGTTTGGGACAGTACAGACCCTTGCGGGACGCCAGCATTTATGTCTCTCAGCTCGTATGCATCTGCTGGACAAAAAATTGGCGACCCACTTGCATAGTCCCTCGGGAAACCTATATGCTGGTAACTTCGTTAGAAGACCCCAGTGCCAGACCCGATCGAACGCCTTCGCCACCTTGACTCTCGATGGCGAGTGACCACTCGGCTGGTGACCTTCTAGTGTATACATAGACACATCACATAGAGATACACTAGAAGGTCACCAGCCAAGGGACTATGGTGGAAGCCATATTGTCGGTCACTCAACAAATCGTGATCCTCTAGGTATCTCAAGAGCTGCGTGTTGATCACTCGCTCCATGACATTGGAGAAAATGGAAGGTGATGGCAATAGGCCTGTAATTCATCGGGTCTGATCTATCGCCCTTTTTGGGCATTGTGTGCACGTGAGCAGTCTTCGACGAAGACGGGACTTTCATTTAGGTAGAAGTTTTATTAGGTCGGGTCGGGCCGGCCGCGGGACCGGGTTTTTTTATTTATTTTCAACACACTCGTTCGTAAAATAACATTAATTGCACCGCTTTTAGTATCTTAATGCAGCTTATTACCCATTTATGCTTTTTACTTTACATTACCGCACAGTTTTATGAAGGTATAATCCCGATTATGAGAAGTTTGTACCTCACTGCAAGTGGTATGTGTAGACCAAGCATTCTTAATTTAAACGGGTAAAATAGTTTGACAGCTCACCGCTGTCAAAAAAACCTTGCGTGCCATATTTGTAAACGTTCTCATTGTGTTGATTTGATTACTATCAAAAAATCTACTTAAAAAATACATGTCTTTTTTTTTCCTCGCAAGTGTATTGAGTTGAAAAACGTCGTATGACACGCGTGTGCATTGATTATTACACGCTCGGCTCACTTATTGCTTTCGCCTACGGCTCACGCGCTTAATACGCCTCGAGTATTAATAACCAACTTTGCACACATGTATCATAATGTACTATTACGTCGCTATTGCAATTTTGGCGCCCAGGGAGCATTACTTAGCGATCTTTAGTTCCAATTAACTTGGTAACATGAGATTTTAGGACAAGTATTGTCATTTTTGTTTGTATAATAATGACAAGATGGAAAACAAGTCACGATCCGAGCTACTTTGACAACATTGTGGTTCATAGCGAATATTACGATGCTGTTTAGTAGGTAAGTAATTAAAAATATTGTTTTTCGTGCTCCTAGTTTAACTCTCTACTAAGAAATTGATAAATCAACCTGGGAACTATTATTTGAATACAATCGAATGCATATAAATACGTAATAAGTTAATTTTTAATGATTGTCGTAATTCTCATATGGCGATCTTTACCTCCAAATATCTCGGAAACGTGACACTTTAGGCCACCATATTAATTAACATTTTTTGTTTGTATAAGTGTCCTCTACCCATATATACCAGTTTCATCGTGCGCCGCGACATTGAAAAAAAACTAAAATGGCGGCGGCTAGCTATGCCACAAAGGTTCTAACCCCTTTGCTAAAAACTAGCCAAGTCAAATGTGAAGGTTAATAGATCATAACTCATTTGCATTGTGTAATTAGTTTGACTATTCAAATTTAAAAAGGCATATATTTAAATAGCAAACATTATTGTAGCAGAAAACAAAACAAGAAATAGTGATTTATAAGAATGTTATACATTCTTATAAATCAATTTCAGAATTTTCTACAGAACTTGGCACCCATTTAGATCTCAAGTCCTTTGTCGGTGAAGTCGACAACTACGCCATAATTATCATAATATTTAACTTGGCTCCCATTTTCAAATGTATGTTTTTGGTGGGATATACATTAACTACTACTCGCATTAGAGAGGCATCAAATGATTTCCCAATGGAGAATGAAATAAAACAGGATTCTTTTTATCCAAAGTCAAAGCCATTTATTCAATTTAGGCCCCAGGGCACTTATGAAGGTCACATTTACTGAAGTTACCACCGGTTCGGAACTCGGCCTTCAACTGAGAAGAATCCGGCAAGAAACTCAGCAAGATTACATTTTTTATATATTTTTTGGACAATCTGACTGTTTGGCTTTTTTTTCCAAATAATTAAAAATAAAAAAGATATACCTAAGCATAGATACAGACGAAAAAAAAACAAGAAAATAAATAAAAAATAATAACCTTAAAAATATAAAACACACAATTATTGACCTACTGGCTTTTGTATAAGCATGAGCAAGGTGCACTTGTGCAGAGTGCAGCTACCTACTTCCAGACATCTTTATCTTCAATATAATCAGCTACTTTGTAATAAGCTCTTTCTTTCAGAACTTTTTTTATATGTGATTTAAATTTAAAATCAGTCATCTTGGTCACCGCAAGTGGTATTTTGTTATAACAGCGCACACTCCATAAACATAATACTTTTCAGTCAGGATGGAGGCACAATCACAGAACAGAAGCAACTTTATAGATAAAGCAAGACAATACAAACAACATTAGTAATATTTTATCTTTAGAGAATATATTTACTTTAAATTAGTGTTGTTTACTTATAATTATATCATTTCTCAAAACAAAATCATTACAAATTAACCTATATACTTCTGTAAAAATAACTTCAAAATATAGAAGTCATCACATTTCTTATCAAAGGAAGTCTGGGGATTGCCAACTATTGTTTACTTACTGTGATTCAACTCAGACAACACTGTAGTTATTAGTCTTCGGTATTCTGTAAGGTGTAGGTACTTCCCCAGTCGAGCTAAACTCGAGCTCTACCTCTCTGACTACATTTGTATAAGAGTTGAGGGTAGGCCAAGCCTGGTTTATAGACAACTAGCTGTTTCTTGCGGTTTCACCCGTGTCCCAGGGACAAAATGTAGCCTATGTCTTTCTCCATACTATAGGCTACCTGCATGACAAATTTCATCGCAATCGTTTCAGCGGCTGAGCCACGAAAGCGTAACAAACAAAGTTTCTTTAATATTAAATATGGATAAGCTTTTACCACACCAACTGTTACTAAACCTTCAAATGTGTTAGTATGCTAAGACTTTATGGCTACCAAGCTAAATGGTTTGAGGACTTGGGACTTTGCATTTACCAAGCAAACATGCTTACCCTGACCGGATAACTCCTTCAGATAACATACAACAACTAAACAGGGTGGAACTTTTTGAGTTACTGAATTTACAGAATTTGAAAAAAGCCTATGCTATTGAGGTCATAGGCTACTTTTTTATACGAGGAATGTGGGTAAAACCATGCGGTGCAGCTATTTTTAACTAGTCTTTAATGTTGTTTAATACTGGCCATAATAATCATATCAGTTAGGTTCCAATTTCAATGACTTAGAAGAAATAATATATGTGAGTTGGTATTGTAAATAAAAATAATTTTATGAAAAATATTGAAATACCACTAAGGCTAATAGGCTTATCAAAATCAAAAAGTCCTTTATTCAGTTTAGGCCCTGGTAAGGCACTTATGAACGTTAAGTTGGTACATACAGTTGAATTTACCACCAGTTTGGTTAATAAGGCAAATATGCTGAAGATAGCAAAAAATGATTATTTAGCAAGTATTAGTATTACTGAATAACACATCGTTAATTCTGAATTCTATAACTAATGAATCATGGTTAATAATAAATACTGTAACAATGCCAAAATATTTCCTCAATTATTTCATTGGGAAATAAAATGACAATTCAAATTATGAACAGAAAAAAAACATTAGGTGAAAAATTCAAGGAACAATCATTCTATAACTGAATACCCAGCTTTTTCAAAGGGCAGTGCATTCATTCTACATTTAAGGACAATGCATGTGATCTATTATAGGAATATGAAGATGGATAGTGGAAGACCCAAAAAGAGATGGATAGATTGTGTTCCATTCGGAAGAAGCATACATATAGTTTGGGATCAGATGACCGTGTGTGAGAAATGTCCCAGGATATTTATTTATTTTATTTATTTATTGGCGCCTACAAATAATTGTGGACTTGGCACTTGATGATGAAGCATTTGATCTATCATTTCAGCATCTAAGTTTAACTTACGGTATGTAAATGAAATGCACTTCTAGGACAAACTCAGATCCAATTTATGATCAATCTTTCTACCAAGTTATTCCAACCATTGAGCCAATATGATTGATTTACAAAGATTTACACAATCTAAATATCAAAATCAAAGTCATTTATTCAGTCTAGGCCCTTGTAATGCACTTATGAACGTTAAATTGGTACATACAGTTGAATTTACCACCAGTTCAGAATACACTTCATAATTCGGAATATACATCTCCACTATCACCAGGATAAGTATTATACTGCCTCATGTTCAAGTGTGGCTAAAAGCCTATAGCCAAATGTTAGAAAGGATAAAGATAAATCTTGCAATTAATACTTTGGCTCGCGGTTAAAATAAGTAACAATGAAATCAATTGTTACTATAGGATGCACGCCTGTTGCGAGAACCAGCGGGGTAATTATTTTTTAGGTTAGTTTAATTTACAGATAGAACTTTTAACAAGCATAGTTCTTGTTGGTAGCTGCCTGAATCTAAGGCTACTGTCCAACTACTGTCTATATTGAAATATTAGATTTCACAAGCAGCAAAACTTTTTAATTACTGTTTATAAGTTTTTTACATTTCCAAGGTTTCTTATTATATCAGAAATAGGAGTTTGGTAAAGTTATTCTTGCAGTTACAATACAGGTTGATGAAACCTCTCAAAATATGGAGGGCTGAAGTTTTCTCAATAATGTTTTATTTGCTATGTAATGGGATATTGCAAGATTGAAGTAAATAAAAGAATATTGTTGATACATAGAACATTGCCAATATAAACTAAATATTTGTAAATATTTGACCTGATACAATGTAAGTGAACAATAAAACTTATGTACATGATGCATTATTAATTGCATATTTCAGATTTCAGATGATAGAAGATAACACGTAATTAAGGAAACACCTACGACAAGGAAAACAAAGATAACAGTGATAAATCAATTTAGACCAACTCCCTGCCGCATAGTTAGCGGTAAATTTGTAAACAAACAATTTCTCGATTTTTATCCGAAAAAATCAAATGAAACCTTCGAAAATACCGATAAGAATCACATATAGGGATATTGTAGCGTCCGTTTACCGGTATAAACGTTTTTTTAGGTAATTTTCGCTGAAATCGGGACAATGATTCATTGCAATCGCATCGCAAGGGCACAATACGAAAGTTCACGCCTCGCTTGTAATCTCAACGTAACACCCACTAATACCCAACGAGTTCACATTTTCACGCCATTTCAATAGCTCACGTCATCAGATTCTAGCTTGGCCGTAACGAAGCCCAAAGCCAGAGCGGCACATGTGGGGGACGCCATTCTTGAACACCTTTCTTGGTATCAAAATGACAGTCTTTGTTGACGAAATTACTGTGCACAGCACCAATTATCACATATTTTATACGCACATCAACACACAATAATATCCAAACGTTATTAATTACCTTATTTCTAACAAAACTACACGGAATATAACTGAATTTCTATTAAAATTTACTGATTTTCATACCTGTGAATGCGCTCAAACGCAAGCTGGTCACGTGACTTTTTTAGTGGTGTGCCATGAATGAAAAATCGTTATGATTTACGGTTAATAGGATGGCAAGCATTATTACTAAAATAGGTTTTCAATGGATAATCGGTTTGTACTTACTAAAAAACGTGGTTTATTCAATATAACTTGGGCCCTGGATCTGTTCTTGAAACGATTAGCAGTCTCATAAAACTATTTCTCCTATTTATATATTCATTATATTAAATACCTAGCAAGTAAAGTTATTATTGCGATTATTAATTTTAAAAAGAGCACAATCAGCTTTATATTTTTTTAAATTATATTAGGTATATTACAGGTTTCATTTGCACTTCACAAATTATAATGAACGTTCCGTCGCGTTCGTGAGCAAAGCAACAAGTCACGGCTTACGGGGAATACCCACTTGTACAGTTTTATCATTATCAATAGACATAATGGGTGGTAATGGTGTTAATATCTTTAGTGAGGCCATGTCATATTTATCGAAAGTATTTTTATTTAACTTTTTGTTTAAGAGGACTCAATTCGTCATACTTTTCATACAAAACCCCTGTACTTATTATGGCGTTGTTACACATTTTTCGTTAGATGTTTTGAACAAATTAGTATCTTGTGTACTATATCTAGCCTTGTATCTTGGCGTAATTTAAAAAAAGTGTGAAACAAATTCAGTCAAAGCCTCCGAAAAACGTTTTTGCTCATATTTCTATGTACCTATAAATTGTAAAAGTAAAGAAAACATTTAGATACCAGGCTTGCAAATGTATTGGAGATTCTAAATAACTAACTTTTGTTCACAAACTTGTAAGATTTTTTCACAAGAAGTATACTCCTGGAACAAGTTTTATGAATGCGAAATCATGAATGACGACCTAGCGAAGCGGCCGCGAGTGATCAGCGGAATTTACCGACTGATAACCGACGGCTCTGATGCTATCTCTCTTTGTTCGCAGTCAAACATTACGTTGGATGAAACAACAAGCTTTTAGACTATGCTCGCGTTGAAGTTGCGCCGGCCGCAGAAGGCCGCCTTAATACTACTTACTTAGGTAGCAAATAAGCATACGGCCCGCCTGATGGTAAGCGGTTACCGTAGCCTGTGGATGCTTGTAATGGTCTAAAGGCCCTGGCTGGCTCCAGGTGCCCCACCCCACAGATGATAACAGTACTCATATGGAACGAGGCCGGACTTGTGACTTATAAAGTTGCAGCTTGTGCCCTATGTGAAGTACTGCTTCGCATTGTTGAGCACTCCGAGCTTTTTGGATGCCAGCTTAACCTTGTCTTGTCTAAGTGACTTCGAACAAAACTTCTTTAGAAATGTCGACGCCAAGGATCCCGATGCTTTTACTGATGTTCAAGGACGTGTTCTGGAATTGTGGAGCCACAGCAAATGGGGTTTTCTTAGAGGTAAACGCGCAGGCTTAGTGGGGTCGAAATGGACTAGGTTTAGTCGACCCCAATCGGAGACACTCGTTAGTGTGCTCTCGATTTCAGCCACTAGCCGTTCGGGGCTTCCCTCTACTACGGAACGAGGGATATTTGCACGCCCGTGTAATAAGCGTCAATGGACAGCATATCATTGATATTCAGTAGGAACAGTGTTTCGGACAGCACAGACCCCTGCAGAACACCGGTATTTATATCCTTGGTATCGGAGCAGCAGGACAGAAAGTTGGCGGGCGACCCATTTGCATAGTCCCTCGGGAAGCCTATATGCTGGCAACTTCGTCATATCTAGGCTCACTGCCAATGCTTCACCTTAACTCTCGATGGCGAGTGACCAACGGTGTGTGAGATACACTAGAAGGTCACCAGCCAAGCGACTGTGGCGGAAACCATATTGTCAGTCGCTCAACAAACTGTGATCCTCTAGGTATGACTTACGAGAGAAGGGAGGTGATGGCGATAGGCCTGTAATTCGATGGGTCTGATCTACTTATCGCCCTTTTTGGGCACTGGATGCACAGGGCACAATTTAGGAGCACACCGCTTCAGCGCCACTGCCGGTATGCCATCTGCCGGGCTATTGCGTATCTTTGGTGGTAATCGTAACGAACACCATTAATTATTTCATCCAATGACGCGCACGCGATATGACGTGACGATGACCATTCGCGGGCCCTAATTGGATGAAATTTATTAATGGTGTTCGTTACGATTACCACCAAATTTACGCGGTAGAGCCCCTGGCCCACTCGACTTATGGACGTCTAGAGAAAGCAATTCCCAATTCCCGCCGGACTTCCCGTTGGGTAATACTTATCTCTGGCATGGAGATGTCACACCGCGGGATGGTAGGCGGCGTGGCGCCTCCGTCATCGAAAGTCGAGTTCGAGGCAAAGAGAGAGCCCATAAGATCAGGTTTATTCTTTGCACTATGGGCCAAGTTTCCATCTGGCTTACGTAGTGGTGGCAAGGACGACTATCAAAAGTTTCCTTCAGCAGCTTTGGCAAGAGACCAGATATTGCAACTTCCAGAGGGAAAGCTTCCAAAACATACCACGAAAAGCCTTGAACCATATGTGCGTGGAACTAGATAAAAAAGCACCTGAAAGCACCCTATGACACAGTAGTTTATTATTTTCTTTCTGTGGAAACACTACGGTATACATTTTCGTTTTTCGGGGGTGCCCAACCCTGATATGCGATGTTGCCGATGAACAGACTCTTTCATTTTGTTCTTCGGGAAATCTCCGATTATTAAACAATGGAGTAGTCTCAATTTACATTATCAGATGTCTTTATTTTAGTTGTAAGTTCACTCTAAAAAAAAGTTAATTCAAATAAGTTTTTAAAATCTGGCGCGTTATCTTTTTTTTAATCTATACATCTACCGTGAGTTTCTACGCTAAAGTAATCTCCACTCGCTAGCGACTACTGGGAATATTTCGAATAAAGGGCACCGCTTCTAGTTGACACTTTTGGAAGCATTTCATACAAATAGTACATAGTATTAGTAGGCGTACTGTACATACCATGAGTTTTCTACAATAACGTAATCTACACACGCTAGCGACTACGGTGAATATTTTGTATAACGAGCACCACCTCTAGTGGATACTTTTGGAAGCATTTCATACAAAATGTGTAATATATGTGGGTTAGACGTAATATTTCTAAATGTTAAAGTGGGTACTTTGGAAACATTTTACTTTTGTTCCCGATTAAACTTGGTCAACGTAAGACGTATTTTATTGCGCTCCCATAATAATACAGGAACACAGGATAGTATCCTCATATTCTTTATTGGCGACGAGCTGGTTAATTACTTTCGCGTGTGTGTGTGTGTAGAAAGTTGTAAACTAAATTGTACTTACCGGTAAAATGGCAGTTGGTAAAATAAGTGCGTTTGACCTTAGTAAGGACGATTGGGGTCTTTACATAGACAGATTAGAACAGTATTTTATCGTGAACGACGTGAAGCCGGCGAGGCAAGTGGCTACGTTGATTACCGTTATTGGAAGTGATGCTTACGAACTGTTGGTTAACCTGTGTACACCTGACAAACCATCCACAAAGACCTTCAGTGACCTTGTCGACGTAATGAAAGGTCATTTACAACCAAAACCGAGTCTGTTGGCGGAACGGTTCAAATTTAGGCGCAGGGTGCAGCAATGTGAGGAGACAGTTGCAGAATATACCGCAGAATTGAAAAGATTATCGATTAATTGTGGATTTTCTGCGGCTAATTTGAAAGAAAACTTGCGTGACCAGTTTGTATGCGGCTTGGTGAGTGATTACATCAGACAAAGATTGTTTGCAGAGGATAATATATCCTACGATGCGGCTTTCAAGCTGGCACTGACCATGGAAGCAGCCGAGGCGGACGCAGCATTGGTAGAGGATCGTACCCGGGGACGAGGTGACGATATACCTAAGGCGACATCGGCAGTGCATCAGATGGTGTCAGCAGGTAGACGGACACGATTAAGTACTCGCATAAAGAGAGAATCGATGGAATCGAACAGCGGTAGCGGAACGGTACGGATTGTGCCTACGACGACGTCGCGAGATTCATTAGGCGGTGGCGCAAAGGTCACAAGCGGAGCGGGCAGCGGGAATCAGCAGTATGTAAGAAATAATAAATCTTACAGTAAATACCCAGGTGAATGTGGGGTATGCGGCAATCAGCATAAAACAGAAACATGCAAATATAGGACATATGTGTGCAGGGTCTGTACTCAAGAAGGACATTTAAAAAGGATGTGCCCTAAATTGCGGGGTGTGACAGCCATGCACAACTTGTCACAAAACGAAGTGGTGGTGAGAAATACGAACAATGACAGTTTTGAAAGTGATGAGGTAAATAACTTTTCAATTAATTTAAATAATAATTTTCAAAAATTTGGACCGTACACCATTGATGTTTGTGTTAATAGTAAAAGGTTGGTTATGGAAATAGATACCGGTAGTGCGATATCATGCATAAGTAAGGATTGTTACAATGAATTATTTTCTAATTGTAAGATTCAAAAATGTAATTTGATGTTACGATACTATACGGGGGAAACTGTTATTCCGGTAGGTATGTTTAAACCTTTTGTGAAATACAAGAACAAGTCTAAATATCTCGAATTGTATGTTATTGAATGTGGAAAGACGAGTCTGTTAGGCAGACAATGGTTAAGCGAATTAGATATTGAGATACCTATTGTAACAATAAATAGTATGAAGAATTCGGATGTCAGATTTAATATTGATGAATTTAGTTCCAGATACTCTGAGGTGTTTTCGGATGGGCTTGGAAGATTCACTGATGGTACTGTGGGGTTCCGGTTGCGTGCGGACGCGCGGCCGGTGTTTCATCGCGCGCGCCCTCTGGCGTATGCGCTGCGCGAGCCGGTGGAGCGAGCGCTCGATCAGCTGGTAAGGGACGGAGTGATCTCGCCGGTAACCACGTCTGACTGGGCTACGCCTATTGTACCAGTGATGAAAAAAGATGGCACCATAAGGGTATGTGGAGATTTTAAAGTTACTTTGAATAAATGCCTTGAGGTGGACCGTTTTCCTTTACCGAGAGTGGAAGATTTATTAACAAAATTACATGGGGGAAATAAGTTTACGAAGCTAGATTTATCTCAGGCGTACGCGCAACTTGAACTTGATCAATCCAAAAAGTATACCGTTATTAATACACATAAAGGCCTATTTATGTACAATAGGTTGATTTACGGTTTAGCTTCGAGCCCCGGTATTTTTCAGAGAAAATTGGAACAGCTGTTTGCTGATATGCCACGGGTAGGGGTATTCCTTGATGACGTCATAATAACGGGTATAGATGATCGTTCACATTTGGCGACTCTTCATGAGGTTTTCGAAAGATTACAAAAATACGGTTTAAAAATTAAAAAAGATAAATGTTCTTTTTTTGCGGATTCAGTGACGTACTTAGGATTTATTATAAGTAAAGAGGGTGTACATACATGTCCTGAAAAGATAGAAGCCATTAAGAAAGTCAAAATACCTCAAAATGTCTCAGAGTTGCGTTCTTTTCTAGGTCTTGTAATGTATTATGCAAAGTTTGTACCTAACATAAGTAAAGTACTGGCACCATTATATAATTTATTAAAAAAAGAAACAAAATTTGAATGGACAGAATTATGTACCGTAGCTTTTGATACAATCAAAGAGTTGTTAATTTCTAGTGAAATTTTAGCACACTACTCGCCCGATTTACCCTCGTGCTGACAACAGATGCCAGTAGTGTGGGAGTGGGTGCAGTTATTTCTCATATCACACCGGAAGGGGAGAGGCCCATAGCGTACGCGTCGCGAGTCCTTAATTCAGCTGAGAAATCTTATTCACAGATAGAAAAGGAAGCTTTAGCTATTATATATGGTGTCAGGAAATTTCATCAGTATCTGTATGGTAGACAATTTACGTTAAGAACAGATCATAAACCGTTAGTAGCAATTTTTGGAGATAAAAAGGGAATTCCTATAATGGCAGCCAGTAGGATGCAACGTTGGGCCGTCATATTGGCTGGGTATGACTACAAAATAGAGTATGTGCGTAGCGAGAGGAATGCAGCAGATGCATTGTCTAGGTTACCGTTAGAATGTAGGGAGCGGAATACAATTGAAAAGACATACGTGAATTTTGTTCAAAATTTTTTACCGGTCACAAGAAAGATGATTTTAGAGCACATTAAGAAGGATGATATTTTAAATAAAGT